>JAJIBD010009674.1:0-79004 GCA_021461705.1 Cryptotis parvus
GTAGTTTTGACTGAACGAAACTTAGAAAGACATGAGTGGGGAGGAGTGAAGTATGTAGGAACATGTGCTCAGGAGAGCATAAAGGCTCAGGAGAGCCAGCAGGAAGGAGACGTAGGAAGAAAAGTGAAATGTTCAAGGGAGAACGTGGGCTTGGAAGAGCAAACCTGGGACCAGAGCGACAGCACAGAGGGGAGGGCGTTTGCCTTGGACACCGCCAACCCAGATTGATCCCCGGCATCCCATAGGGTCCCACGAGCACCGCCAGGGAATAATTCATGAGTGCAGAGCCAGGAGAAACCCCTGAGCATCGCTGGGTGTGACCCAAAAAAGCCAAAATAAAGTAAATAAATAAATCACTTGATCACTTGAATCCCGTTATTCATCGATTTGCTCGAGCGGGGCGCCAGTAACATTTCCATTGGACCCTATCACGTGCCAATGTAGCCCAATGGCATCTGGTTGATTCAGGAATATGAAGAGCCTCAAACCGTTCCTTCAGGGTCTTGACAAGGAAGTCTGACCATCTTGTAGGTGGCGGCCACGTGATCTTTTGACGAATTACGATTACGATTACGATTACGATCTTCCCGTTAATCATCTATTTGCTAGAGCGGGCACCAGTAAAATCTCCATATGTCCTGTCTCATGCCAGTAGAGCAAAGGGCATCGGCTTGCTACCTAATATAATTGTTACTGGCATTTGGCATGTCAAATACAACACGAGCAGCTTGCTAGGCTTGCCATGCGGGAGGCATATTCTTTTAAACACCTCCAAATCTTTTGATATCCTGTGGGAAATAAGAATGTAGCCCCCACATGGCAGAGCCTGGCAAGCTGTCCAATGCGTGTTCGATATGCCAAATCCAGTAACAGAAATGTTTATTTTCCTGACCCGAAAAGAGCCCTTAATATGGCAGCAGTAAGAAAGGCAAACAAAAAAATAAAAACAGAAGAAAATGAGCAAACCCTCAAAACACTTTTTTTTTTGGTCATACCTTGCAGAGCTCAGGGCTTACTCCTAACTCTGCATCCAGAAATTACTGGACCATATGGGCTGGCCGGGTTAGAACCCAGGGGCCAGGAGCAAGCAAAATGCCCTCCCGGCTGTACTTTGCTCTCTGGCACCTCAAAACACTTTTTCAATTCATGCGTAAAGTGGTTACAAAGAGTCTCCGTTAGCTGTAACTTCATTCCCTAGTTTTTAACATTTTACCTTGGGTTCTTTTTTTTCTAAATTATTTAAGGTTTATTACATACATCACCACCCTCCACTATTTTGTTCTCTTTTATATTTTCAGTCCTGAGCACTGCAAAGTCCTGAGCGCAGAGCCAGGACTGACACCTGAGCATCGCTGGTGTGACCCAAAAAATCCAAGCAAACAAAAGAAGCGGCCAGGGCTGAGCAGCTAGCAGAGCAGAGGCTGCTTCCCTTGCACGCGGCCGACCTGGGTTCAATCCCGAGTCCTCGAGGAGTGATTCCTGAGGGCAGAGCCGGAGTAACCCCTGAGCAGTACCAGGTGTGGACCCAAAATCCAAAGAATATAAAGATTACCCCGAATTCTAGTTCCCATAGAGTGATGAAAATAAGATGGGCTGGACATGTAATGCGATTTGGAGATGACCACTGGACTAGAGCCGTTACTGACTGGATCCTCGGGACGTCAAAAGATCACGTGGCCGCCCACCTACAAGATGGTCAGACTTCTTTGTCAAGACCATTAACGAACGGTTTGAGGCTCTTCGTATTCCTGAAGCAACCAGATGCTATTGGGCTACACTGGCACGTGATAGGGTCAAATGGCAATATTACTTGAGAAATCGATGAACAGCGGGATGTCTAGTGATCTAGTGATCGAAGTGATACATTCCATTAAGATGATTTTCTTTGGTCATTGTGCACATTTGGTTTTTATACTCTCTGTTGTCTTGAATAAATTATCTGCGTGAGCCTTTTCCTTCTTTCCTTCACACGTGCGTGCGCCCACTCAAGAAAGATAAAGCAAGGCCCTCCTCTCATCAGGTGTGCTCATGGAATGTCACGGAATCTCATGTTTACACGCTGTGGTCAGGGCAGTCGAGGGTAGCCAGGTCCCTGCCACATCATCCCTCTGACCAGGGGCCAGACAAAGAGAGCAAAGTGGGCACTTCCTTTCACCAACTGACCAGAGTTCAGTCCCCGCAAAGCCACCAGGAGCGATCCCTGAGTGCAGAGCCAGGAGCAAGCCCTGAGCACTGCTGGGTGTAGCCCCCCAAACCAAAAAAAATGAAACAATTTCTCCCTTGCCTATGGCTTTTGCCCTAAGAAAGACCCATATGGTTAGGTTTCTAAATGCTATTTATTTCCCACAAATTAAAAAAAAAATTTCCCCTTGGTGATAGTGAATATCTGTGCAGATAGGCAGATTGTGTGTCAGGTATATTGCATGGATATGTTCAACCTCACATGCAATCAAGAAGTCTACATGAGGGGCTAGAAAGAGAACCAGGGACTCAACGGAGGCTGCTAGTGGGGGTCAGCCTTGATGTCCAGAAACATATGGTTCCGCTGAGCACCCCGGGGCAACCCCTGAGGACCCCCAGCAAAGAGTCACCTGGAAACATCATACCAGAAGACCTCACTGGGTTTTGCTTACAATTGTTTTTTTTTGTTTGTTTGTTTGTTTGGTTGGTTGGTTTTTTGTTTTGTTTTGTTTTTGCTTTTTGAGTCACACCTGGTGATGCTCAGGGGTTACTCCTGGCTCTGCACTCAGGAATCACTCCTGGCGGTGCTCGGGGACCGTATGGGTGCCGGGATCGAACCCGGTCGACCACTGCAGAAGGCAAGACGCCCTCCCGGCTGTGCTATTGCTCGGGCCCTGCTTGCTATCATTTGTGATACAGTACAACTGGCAGTTAGTTTCCCAAAGATAAAACTATATGAAAACATCCACCATTCCTCTTTCAGTTCAAATCCCTCTTGTCCCAACGTCAGTTCAGAATCCCTTTTCTCAGAAAGAAGACGAGGAGGACAGACTGTTTGGGGACCTGGAGTGCAGCATTTTGGGATGCGGGGAGGTTGTTGGGCCGCTTGGATGGAGGCTCGAACCCCAACCTCACGCAGACAAAGTGTGCCCCGAGGCACCTGCATTGAGAAATCTTCGGGATGCAGCCGGAAGGCCTCATTCTCCGGAGCTCTAAGCCTCGTTTGCTCTTTGAGCTAGCGCAGAGGGACCAGAGACCAGGGGCCTCGGGGACACCAAGGAGCTTCGCCACCCGCTGGGCTCAGAGTTAGGCGGAAAGTGGTTCCTCCTCCTTGCGGCCGGGCAGAGGTGCTGAGGTGGGAGCAGGTTGGTCAGCAGGGAGAAGGCTGGGTGCCCAGGGGGTGCCAGCGTCCTCTGCAAGCTGCCTTCACCCGCTGGTAATGGGGGTTTCCCTGGGCCCGATATCCCTACTCCGCTCTGCAAAGCTGCAGCTCGGGGCTGGAAAACATCCTCTATCAGAACCCGGATAATTGTCCAGAATGGAGGAGGAAGGCGCCCAATTAAGGGGGAAAAATCGCCCCATAAGAAGTTTGAACCTGGGCCAGCGGGTAGGGTTTTGCTTTGCACATGGTTGATTAGGGTGCAATCCCCAACATCCCATATGGTTCCCCGAGCACTGCCAGGAGTAATTCCTGAGCAAAGAGCCAGGAGTAACCACTGAGCATTGCTGGGTGTGACCCAAAAAAAGAAAAAAAAAGAAGTTTTAACCCACAAAGAGAGAGTTCGAGGGAACCCGGAAGAAACCAGCAGAGAAGACCTGAGAAACCGTTTCCTGCCACGGGAACCCCAGGTGGGTGGGCCGGAGGGGTGTCGGGATGGAGGTTCTGGGGCAAAGAAGCCCCCCTCCCTCCTCAGAAAGAAAAAGTGTCTCCCGTGCAGCCAAGGCAGCGTGTGTTTGTAGCTCCTGAACTTTGGAAATTTAAGGCGATCACCTGAATAAATGAAGTATTTTGGCCACTTGTGGGAAAGCGATTATGGATCTTTCATCAGAAAACAAGACTTGGACACAAACTTTCTAAACTATAGAATTTCTTCTTCCTCAATAAGGCCACATGGGACCCTTACTTGTCACTGTCACTGTCACTGTCTTCCCGTTCATCATCGATTTGCCTCGAGCAGGCACCAGTAACATCTCCATATGTCCTGTCTCATGTAGTAGAGCCAAGGGCATCTGCTTGCTCCAGGAACATAAAAGCCTCAAACCATTCCATCAGGTCATGGGAATGAGGTCTATAATTGTTGCTGGTATCTGGCATATCAAATACGACATGGGTAGCTTGCCAGGCTCTGCCGTGCAGGTGGCATACTCTTGTAGTCACCTCTGATCTCGAAAGCATTTATTGATGAACCAGCGTGGCCACAAGCGGCCTCGCAAGCGGGGCTGTGATAGACTTTTCTGCTGGGTGGAGTTCTGATGAGAGGGAAGTCCGGTTTTGAAAAAAATTGTGGCCCTCATGGAGTGGGGGTCGTCTGGCTTGTTGCAAGACTCTACTGGGGTGGAGGGTCAGGACTAGAATCCGCCATCCCTCCTGGGTCACTCGTGAGTGGCTGGGCACAGGGAGGGCCAGCAGCAGCTCTGCCCCATGTCTGTGAGTCTTTTTGAGTCATACCTGTCCATACTCAGGGTTACTCATGGCTCTGCACTTAGAAATCACTCCTGGCGGGGCTCAGAGGACCACACAGGATGCCGGGAATCAATCTGGGTCGGCTGCACGCAAAGCAAACAGCCTCCGCATGGTGCTATCACTCCTGCCCGTTTGCTGATTTTTGGGCCAGCAGTGCTCAGGGCTTACTCCTGCTCTGTGCTCCAGGAATGCTCCTGGCAATACTCAGGGGACACTCTGGGATGCCAGGATCAAGCATGGGTCAACCACATGCAAGGCAAGAAATAGACGAGTTGTCCTATAGTTCCGGCCTCTCCCAGACCTAGTTTTGAGAACTGTGGGACCAGGCCATGATCCTGGACAAACCTGCCCCTCCTCCAATGCAAGCCCAGAGGCCCTTCAGATGCCCTCAGACAGGACTCAACCCTTGGGCTTGGGGCGGAGCGATAGTACAGCGGAGTACAGCGTTTGCTGTGCACACACGCCGACATGGGTTCAATCCCCAGCATGGTCCCCAAGCACCACCAGGAGGAACCCCTAAAGCGTCACTGGGTGTGACTCAAAACACTCCTGGTGGTGCTCAGGGGACCATATGGGATCGAACCCAGGTTGGCTGCGTGCAGTAATGCCCTCCCCGCTATGCTATCACTCTGGCCCCTTAGCCTTTTTTTCTTATTGGAAAACACATTTGGAGTGAGAGCAATAGCACAGCGGGAGGGTGTTTGCCTTACATATGGCAGACCCGTGTTTGACCCCAACACCACACAGATATTGGGGTCCCAGGAGCACTGGCATGAGTAAGTTCTGAGTACAGAGCCAGGAGCAGCCCGAGCATCACTGGTGTAGCCCCCCAAAAAAGCCCAAACCAAAAGAGTACATTTAGTCATGCATATAAATTACTTAGAGGCTTGGAAGACAAGAACTCACGTGCAACCTACTTGCATTGTTTAAAAACACACTTTAGTGCAGGGCCCAGAGACGGGAAAGGTGTCCACCCTCACCCGAGGCGGACCCGGTTACTCCCTGGAGCAGGGTTGCCAGATCTGAACGAATAAAATGCATAACATAATTGCATTATTTGATTCATACGGGGGTCCCAAGAGTTGCTCAGGGAGTGTGCGACCACCTGCAGTAACACTCAGCCAACCCCGTTGGATGCACGGAGCTCCAGGCTCCCAGGGTCGCACCTGGTGGTGCTCAGGGGACCACATGGTGGCAGAGACGGAGCCGAGGTAAAAGCAGAGCAGTACGTGGCCGGCCCTCCGCCCATTCCTCTGAAGGTACAGGCCTGCGGCTCCCCAACCCCTACAGCCCACCCTCACCCTCACTCCCAGCGCCTGGCCCCAGTCAGGAGCTCTGCACCGCTCTTGGTAACCGTCGCCTGTCCCACTCTGCCCTGTGAATGTCGGCGGGAATGCTGGGAGAAGTGGGGTCAGATGTTTGTCCTTTGGTTTCGTGTATTTCGCCGTATCAAGTGTTCAGGATCCACCCATTGGGGCTGGAGCCATAGTCCAGCGGGGAGGGCAGGTGCTTTGCACGAGGCTGACCCGGGTTCAATCCCTGGCATCCCATATGGTCCCCTGGGCACCACCAGGAGTAATTCCTTAGTGTGGAGACAGGAGTAAGCCCTGCACTACCCCCAAAAAAAACAAAGATCCACCCATGTCCTGACATGTATTAAATGGTCTTTATAAATTGGTTTTGGGACCTTACTGGAAGGTGCTCTGGGGTAACGCCCAGCTCTGTGCTTGGGTGGTTCCTGCAGGGCTTGTGGGAGTGGGGGGATTTGTGGTGCTAGGGGGTGGGCCCAGGCCTCCTGAGCTCAAAATCTGCACCTTCGCTGTCCGGACGCTGGGAAACTGCCTCACGACCAGATTAACAGAGCAAAACCAGTTCGAGCCCAGGTAGGTGGCTCCCAGAAGCGGGAATCAGTGGGAATTCATCAGATGGAGTCAGGGGTCGGCCCATCCCCCTCTATTTTGTCGAGCCTTGTGGTCCTGCCCAGGAGCTGCCCTGGGGCCACCAGCCATAGCATGAAGAGCCTCACAAGCGGCTGGGGAGGCTGGAACTCGGCTCGCCCGGGCCCAGCTGACTATGGGGCTCCCAGGAGGACAGATGGGTTTTGGGAGTGGGCCCATCACCTCTGGGGGGTCCCAGAAGCAGCCGGATGAGACTCGCCCACCACACTAGCCACCACCTCGCTGTCCGGACGCTGAGAAACTGCCTCATGACCAGATTCACAGAGCAAAACCAGTTCGAGCCCAGGTCGCACGGCGCAAGCAGCCGCACGGTCCATTAAAATAGTGGAAACAGTAATGTCCTTTAATGCACTGCATTCCATGATGTGCAGGAAAGTTTGGTGGGAGGGAGAGATAGAGAGGAGAGAAATGACATACAGAACCCGCCAAGTAGTTGAGGTGTGGGAGGGAGAGGGGGGTGGGGACATTGGTGATGGGAGATGGGTTTGGGTGGAGGGATGGGTGTTGGAACACTGTAGAACCAAAACTCTACATGAGCATCTTTCAATTGTATGTCTAAAAGTGGTGCAATAAAATTTGGGGGGAAAATAATAAAATAAAAATAATAAATTAAAAAAAAATCTGGCCTCATCAGAACACCTCCAAGGGCCCTGTCCTGGCTTCACTGCCAGCCGCTGCAGAGGCCATGCTATTACCAGCTACTTGTGATTTTTTTTTTTGCTTTTTTTGGGGAGGGGTCACAACCAGCAATGCTCAGGGGTTACTCCTGGCTCTGCGCTCAGGAATTACTCCTGGCACAGCGTGGGGGACCATATGGGATGCCGGGGATTGAACCTGGGTCGGCAGCATGCAAGGCAAACGCCCTCCTCCCTGCTGGACTACCACTCCGGCCCTATCCAGCTTGGACCTACGGCTCTTTCCACTACAGGCACCGTCAACAAGGCTGAGAATAAGGTGTGCAAAAGTCTGAGCATCTATTTCCAATCTTTTGTGTAACTTCCTAGAGTTGGAATCAAGGTCATCTAGTAATTGCTACTCTGAGGAAAAACTGCTCAGTGCTTTATTGGGTGTGTGTGTGGGGGGCGCTCAGTGCTTCCTCCTGCTCTGTGCTCCCAGGCCGCTCCTCGTGGATTCGGGGACCGTAAGTAGATGACAGAACCTGGGCTGGCGCGGCACAAGGCAAGCTCCTTGCCCGCTGTAATAGGTCCAGCTCTCAGGGGGCCAGAGCGATAGCCCAGCAGGTAGGGCGCTTGTCTTGCACGCAGCCGCCTATGCCAGCCCGGGTTCGATCCCCGGCATCCCATATGGTCCCCCGAGCACCGCCAGGAGTAATTCCTGAGTGCAGAGCCAGGAGTAACCCCTGAGCATCGCTGGGTGACCCCTAAAAAGCAAAATAAATAAATAAATAAATAAATAAATAAATAAATAAATAAATAAAATAGGTCCAGCTCTAATGCTTCTGGCCCATGGCCTCTACCCAGCAGGGAATAACTCTTCGGAGTCCCCGGGAAGCTTCTCTTGGTGTCTTACAGTCTCCCCACAATGGGCAAGAAGGGAGGGTCCCTGAGCTTTTTCGAGGCATTTCCACTCTCATGTGCCCCTCAGTCATTTATGTTCTCTTCATCTTGGCCCATTTTTGAACTGAGCAGTTATATCATCTAGCTTGTATCACTGTATCACTGTCTTCCCGTTCATCATCGATTTGCTCGAGCGGGCACCAGTAACATCTCCATATGACCTGTCTCATGCAAGTAGAGCTCAAGGGTACCTGCTTGCTCCAGGAACATAAAGAGCCTCAAACCATTCCATCAGGTCATGGGAATGAGGTCTATAATTGTTACTGGTATCTGGCATATCAAATACGACACGGGTAGCTTGACAGTCTCTGCTGTGTGGGTAGCATACTCTTGTAGTCATCTCTAAATCCAGCATTTATTGATGAACCGCACGGCCACAAGTGGCTGTGCGAGCCAGGCTGTGATAGGCTGGTCTGCTGGGTGGAGTTCTGACGAGGGGGAAGTCTGGGTGTGGAAAATGGAGGTCCTCATGGAGTGGGGGGGTCGCCTGGCTTATTGTGAGGCTCTGCTGGGGTGGCGGGCCAGGGCTAGAACCTGCCATCCCTCCCGCCGGCGCCTCAGGAGCGGCTGGGCACAGTGAGAGCCAGTAGCAGCTCTGCCCCATGTCTGTCTCTGGATCAGCATACCTGGGCCGGATTAAAAGACTGCAGCAGGGTGGATCTCGATGAGCCAGGCTGTGATAGGCTGGTCTGCTGGGTGGAGTTCTGACGAGAGAGAAGTCCGGATGTGGAAAATGGAGGTCCTCATGGAGTGGGGGTCGTCTGGCTTGTTGTGAGGCTCTGCTGGGGTGGCAGGCCAGGGCTAGAACCTGCCATCCCTCCCGGGCGCCTCAGGAGCGGCTGGGCACAGGGAGAGCCAGTAGCAGCTCTGCCCCATGCCTGTCTCATCTAGCTTGTACCTCTGTAAACACACCCATAAGGGGCCGGATGCATAGTACAGAGGGTTAAGACAGCCAACCTGGGTTTGATCCCAAGATCCCATATGGTCCCCCGAGCACCGCCAGGAGTAATTCCTGAGTGCAGAGCCAGGAGTAACCCCTGGGCATCACTGAGTGTGACCCAAAAAGAAAAAAAAAAAAGTAAGAAATAAAAAAGTAAATGAATTCACAATTGGAATTTGAGTTCATTGGCATGCCGGGAGCATTTTAATCTTTGGTTTTTAGGCCACACCTGGCTGGACTCAGGAGATGCCCCTGGTGGGCTCAGGGACCTTGGCAGGTGCTGGAACAAACCTGGGTCAGCCACCAGCAAGGGAAGTGCCCTCCCTGTGATCCCTCTGCTGCCTGTGGGGGCGTTTTAAAATTGTGAGTCCAAGAAGGTGGGGGGTTGGGGTACAGGCTCTGCATATGGACCCCTGGACTCAGTCCCCACACCCCAGGAGCGTAGCCCTGAGCACTGAGCCAGGAGCTGCCCCCAGCAGGGAGTGGCTCCAAAACCAATAAATAAATAAATTTTTAAAAATGCAGAGTGCAGGGACTGGAGCGATAGCACAGTGGGTAGGATGTCTGCCTTGCACACAGCCAACCTGGTTCCATCCCGGGCATCCCATAATCCCATATGGTTCCCGAGTACCGCCAGGAGTAGTTCCTGAGTGCAGAGCCAGAAGTAACCTCTGAGTGTCACGAAGAATGAACCGAAAAAGAAAAAAAAATGCAGAGTGCAAGTTGAAGTGTGTGAAAAATTTGGGGCTCTGAGGATATCTTTTTTTTTTTTGCTTTTTTTTTTTTAACATTTTATTATACCACCGTGAGTTTTTTTTTTTTTTTTTTTTTTTTTTGCTTTCTTTGGGTCACACCCCTGCATGCTCAGGGCTCAGGGGTTCCTCCTGGCTCTGCACTCAATAATTACTCCTGGCGGTGCTGGGAGGGTGGCACGGACCATATGGGATGCCCAAGACTGAAGGCAGGTAGGAAAACGCCTCCCCGCTGTACCATCGCTCCGGCCCGAGTATACCTTTTTAAAGGTCCTCAAAACGACAGGTCATAGAAGACACTAGAAGTTGAACAGAGATACTGAAACCAGCTGAGTTTCTGCGGTTTCTGGGCGAGACGAGAGGGCCACTCTGCCGGGGGGATCAGCTGCGAAAAAGGAAGCACAAAACATGTGCTATGGCCATTAAAGTTACACCAGGGAGGCCCAGAAAAGCACGGACGTCCAGCGCAGCAGCCTGGGGTGGACGCGGTCAGCCTATACCCAGGAACCAAGACTTCAACTAACAGAGGAGCCCACGGAATTGGCCGGGAAGGAGCCTGTTAGGATTCGAGGGTCCTGCCTGCCTTTAGCGTTCTCCGAATCATGTTTGAAAACATCATTTACTAATGGGAAACAATCTCGGGGGCCCGGACCCCCCCATACTGCCTGTCCCACCCACCCGAGAGTCTCAGACAGCTCCGCGCCTCCGCTAGCCCCGCTTCGGCCCGGGATTATTTCAAATGTTGAAACAAGAGGCCTAGTGGCCGCGGAAACCAACTATTCAGAACTGGTAGGTACGGGGGGAGGGGGCGCCTCCCTCGTTTTCTGGGCCCGGCCAGGTGCGGCGCGCTGCGGGGCCACCGGAATGGCGGGGGCCGGGGCCGGGCCGGACGCGCTGCCCGCGCCCTTCCTGCCCCACAGCGCGCCCCGGCTCCTAAGTGGAGCGAGACGAGGGGGCTCCCGGGGAACGCGCGGAGACGAGGACGCGAGGCGAGAGTTCGGGGTCCCCCGCTTCGCCACGCCGGCTGCAGCGCGGCCCCCGGGAAGACGCGATCAGCGCGCGGCCTGGTCCGCGGGCCCGGGGTCCGGACTCGAACCTGCGGCCTCGGCGAGGCCGAGAGGCGCCCCGCGAGCCCGGCCTGGCCCCCGGCTCTGCGCTCGTGCGAGCGGTAGCGCGCCCCCATCCCGCGAGGCCCGGGCTCCCTACCCCAAGCGCGGCGTTAAAAATAGCCCGGGCGAGATCCAGGCAACAGGAAGGAACGAATTTTTTTTTTAACGCGTAAAAAATGTTTTCCTTCTTGTAAGGAACACAACCGCGACAAGTTCCAACACATGGGGCCCCCTCCCCACGCACCCGTCCTCGCCGCCTCTCCCGCGAGGCGCGCGCACCCTCTCCCGGATCCGGATCCGGGGAGCGCAGGTGCCCCCTGTGGCCGCCCCGCGCCTGACCCCGCCGGCCCGAGGAGGCCCCGTGGGTAGGATTGGGGTGGGGACTCCAGGAGGAAGTTGAAGCGAGGGGGGCAGGTCGGCGCTGCGCACCCGGCGGGGCCCCCGAGCCAGGCCAGGGCCACCCCAGGGTGCTGCGCCGAGGCCAGCCCGGTCCTGCATCCCCCACGTGGCCGGGCGCCCGGGGCCCCACGTGGAAGGGGCAGGAGGAGGAAGGAGGGCCGGACCCCGGGCTGGGCAGGGGGACCCCACAGCCCCGCGTGGCGCCGGGGCCTCCCCACGCGGGGCCGGGCCAGGGGTGCCCGCCGCGCCCGGGTGCACTTTTGGCGGAGCCCCTAATCCCCGAGAGAGCCGATTTGTAGTGCGGAGTATCTGGAGGGGCGAGGCCGGCCCATGTGGGGTTGTGTCATTGGTTTGCAAAGAGAGACCCGCCTTTGCCAAAAAAAAAAAAAAAAAAAAAAAGAGCGAGGAGTGCGCGAGCGGCGACCCTCACCTCGCTCCCGCCCAGCTCCTGCGCCGCCGGCGGCCACCGCGCTCGGGCCCGCGCCGCCCGCCGCCGGCCCGGCCTTTCTCTCCGCCAGCCGCCTCCTTCCCGGAGGAGAAAACAAATAAAGAAGAGCAAATAGCCGGGCGGCGCGGCCCCAGGACGCTCCCTCCCCGGTCCAACTTGGAAGCGGCGGCTCCAGGGGGTGAGCGCGGCACGGCGGGGCGCGGGCCGGGGACCCTGCGCGGGCGCCCCCTCCGGGCGGGCGCGGGGCCGGGCCGACGGGGGAGGCTCGGAGCCGGGTGGGCGGAGGAAGGGGTGGGCTGGGTGGGGAAGTAGGAAGAGGGCTCGGCGGCGCGGGGAGGAGGAGGAGGAAGGGGAGGGGGGGGGGGGCGGGAGCCGGAGAGATTAAGTTTTTGTGCGTGTGTCCCCGGGTGCGTGTGTCATTGGAAGGGGCCGGAGCGGCCCGACGAGCGGGCGATCGAGCCGGGAGCCATGGCGCGCTGACCGGGGGGCCCGCACCGCCGCCGCCGCCGCCGCCGCCGCCGGGTGGGGTGGGAGGGGCGGGGAGCCGCCGCCGCCGCCGCCTCCCGGGTGGGCGCCCTGCGCCGTGGACGCCGGCGGCCCGGGACGAGGTAAGGGGTCCCCGGGGGCGGGCTGGGGCGGCCGCCTCCCCCCGCCTCACCTGCGCCCGCCGGGCTGGGGGCGCCGCGCCCGCGCCTCACTGCGCCACTCCGAGAGGAGGAGGACGCGGAGGGCGAAGGACGCGGCGCCGGCCTCCGAGGACATCTTGGGTCTGCGCCCCCGGCCCCGGTGGCCGCCCGGCACGGGGGCGCGGCGGGGGTGGGCTGGGGTGGGCGCGGGCCGGGGGCCCCCCGCGAGCTGCCCCCGGCGCCGATCGCGCCCGCTGGCCGCCGTTGGCGCTAGCGTTTGTGTTGTTGTGATGAGAGTTGATGAATGCGAAGTAGGCGGTCACCTTCCTTCCCATCAGGATTGGCAAAAGAGAGAGAGAGCGAGAGAGGGAGAGAGAGAGGAAGAGAGAGGGAGAGAGAAGCCCCGAGCGCGGCGGCGGCGTCCGGAGGGCAGCGGCGTCTCGGCGACGGTTTCCCAGGCGCCCCCGGCTGCAGCTCCCGAGGCCGGTGGGTGCGCGCGCGGTGGCAGCCGCGACCCAGGCCGAGCCGAGCGCCGCGGGGACAATACGGCGGATCCCCGGGGACCCGGCGTCCGAGCGCGCGGGGCTCGGCGGGGCGGGGGCGGGGCGCGGGTGCTGGGGAAAGCGGGGCGCGCGCGCGAGGCTCGGGGGACCCCCTGGGGTGCGGCCCCTCCTGGTGGGGGACCCGCGCGGCGCCTCGGGAGCGCCGGTGCGAGCCGGGCGACGAGGCGAAGTGGAGCCCTTTTGTTGTGCCGGCCCCGCATTGTTGGCTCCGCCGGGCAGCCCGGCCACAGCTGCCGCCGCCGCGCCGGGCCGGGCCCGCCAAAGTGGCCGCGGGGCGGGGAGCGGGCGGCGGCCGGGCGCGGGCGGCCGGGCGGGTAGGGCCGGGCCGGGCCGGGCATTTCCTCTGCCCGGCCGCGCTCCCGCGGGCACCGCTTCCTCCCTCGGCCGCCGCCGCCCGCCCTGTCCCCGCCCGCGCCGCACTTTTCGGGCGGGGCGAGCCCGAAACAGAAAAAGTTTGGCTGCAGGGGCGGGCGAGGGCGACCCCCTGGGGCTGCGGGGGCCGCGGTGGGGCCGGGCGGCGGCGGGGGAAGCGCCTTTTCTTTCTCTGGCTCGCGCCGAAGCCCCGCGGCCCGGGGCAAGTTGGGCGGCAGCGGCGCGGGGGCCAGGCTGCAGCGCGGGGGTCTCTCAGCACCCGGGCGCGCCAGGCCGCGGGGCCCCGGAGCTGGGCGCGGACGGGGACCGCCGGCTGCCGTGACACGCTCCCGCCGCCGGTGGTGGACAGCGGGGTACGCGTGCGAGAGGGTGCGGGGGGTCCCCCCGCGCGCCCCCTGAGCCAGCCTCTCCGCACTGGGCTCCGGGGTCCCCACGTTCTGCGCCCCGCGGGCGGAAGGAGGGTCTTGCTCCCGAATGCCCGTGGGTTCCGCGCCGGCAGCGGCCTACGTGCTGGAGCCCGGCTCCCCGCAGTGCTCTGGGGCGCCCCTGCCCCATGCCCGGGCCCCCACCCCCTGAGCTCGATGTGTGTGTTTCATTGTAGCGATGGGCGATCGGGTTAAGTTCTTCGAGAGTCAGATGTGAAAAGCGTCAAGGGTAGACCAGAGAATTCTGCGCTATAAATATGCATCGGGAATTTAAAATGCTAAGTGCCTGATTTGCAATTCGGTTGGATATTCTAGGGACTGTATATATTTTTATCTGACACGGATAATTTGGAGGGGACATATAAATTTTGGTTAGTTCGCAAGCGTGATTCTGCCGCCCGACTTGGGCGAAATATGTCAAACTCGCGCCCTCTCGCACGCGTGGTCTGGGTGCTGGGCTTCAGACTCGCGTTGCTCGTGTTCAGGACCAGCCTCTGGAACTGCCGGACGCCACAGTAGCAGCTCTCGTTAGTTTCCGTGTACTGCAGAGTGGGTATCGTCGTCATCGGCATCGTCAGGCTACGTCTTGAAGACGTGGGCCTTTGAAGGCTCTTCGTTTCCTAATTTGATCTCAAACAGGCCTTAGAGCAATTATAACGTGAGATTCCAAGTGCTAAGCAAACACTTTCAAAGCATGATTGAAACAAGATTTCTTCTTTTGCAAAAAAAAAAAAAAAGTAACAAGGACAGTCTGTTAAGAGTTGAAACGCTAAATGTGCTCTTGCCTGGATTCAGCTCTCAGAGTGTGCTGACACTCCTAGAAAACCCCTCACGTCCTTCTTACTGGTCGCCACCCCAAAGAAATCTCATGAGCCGGTGGAGCTCCAGGAACAGAAAGGAAAATCGTGAGGGCCTCCTAGCAAAATCTGCGCCCAGCTGCCGTCGGAGTTGGGTGTGCGCTGTGGCTGCTGGCTTCTAATGGAACCAGTTTAATCGTTCACACTTGATCAAGTACAGCAGGATCAAACAAAGGGAAGAAGCAGGCATATTTCTGTTGCGTGGAGGGGGTGTGGTGTTAGGTGGTCACTCCGGAGTGCTCCTTCCCCTGGACGAGGGCGTGGAGGGGGCACTGATGGCATTTGTGTGCCCCTGGGATAGCCACTCCGGTTCTGTCCCGCACAGATCGCGTTCGTTTAGAGTAAATTTCTTAATCTTGGTTTTGGAGCTTATTCAGAACCCAAGGTGCTTTGGGTTTAGTTTAATCCTTTCTGCTCTTGGGGTGGGGAGGGGGTTGGGTGTTAACTCCCTGTTTCTAATTGTACCTTAATAAGATGAGGGGGAGGGTGTGGGATGGCTCAGCCTTGGCGCTCAGAGCTCTGTTATTTATGACTTCATTTGGGATCTTTGAAACCGGCCCTTCAGTGGGGGCTGGGTTTTCTCCTGGGCTGAGGGGCAGGCTGGATTACTCTCCTTGACTGATCGGCTCCACCACAGCCACCCGGTCTCTGTCCCTAAAATGTCTGTCTTTTGCCAGGCACCCGTGGCTGCTTACTGGAAGTTTCTATCTGAATTAGCCCGGGACGCTAAAAAGAAATACTTAAAGTGTGTGTCTCTTTGAAGTTAGGAGAGTCGAGAAAGTTTGGCCGCTGAAGCAGTCTCCAGTAAGTAGCATTGTAAAATACACCAGTGACAGACTTGGTGAGATAATTTTGGCCTTTCAAGACCTCCAGCACACCTGTTCCTGTCTCTGCAGAGGAGTTTGCTTTCCCTAGCATTATTCATCCTGGCGTGTACACAAAGCTGAAACAAAAAGTTGCCACCTGTATAATTATTAACTAGCCCTCCAGTTACCCTTTCAGGGAATAATCAATAACTTTACTCCACTTAAAAACTCCAAACAGCAACCCCTATCCTAAGTCTGTGTCACAGAGAAAGAGCAGGAAACAAAACAGAGGAACAAACAGCCCCACACCAGCCGCACCTTAGTATTCGGAGCCTCTTCTCTGCAAGGTACATAAGTACTGAATGTAGAGACAGTGCTGAGCCGGCCACGCTGTGGCTCTGAAAGGATATTGCTGCGGGACCGGGCAAGACTGGACGCCCAGGGGGACCTCACGCCCGAGCCACCGCAGAAACGTAAGGTGGACGTGGCCTGGGAGCCCGGGTGAGTCCAGCCCCAGGCGCCATTTGCCAACGGTTCCTCACTGTGTGAGTCGTTTCTGAAGGCAGAGTCACTCTGTCGGCACTTCCAGCTTTCTCTGAGTGGGGAGCTGACAGTTCACTGCCACAGTGTCTCTTTTAAAGTTGTCATTTCACTGTCCGATGAGACATGGGACCCTCTCACGAAACCCCCTCCCCGTGTGACTTGGGAGGGAGGGTGCCCCTGGTCTGGGCACAGGCCTGAGTGTGTGCGCGGCCATGCGCGCAGGTCTTCCATGGGAAACACCTTTCTCAGCTGGGTTCGGTTCAGCTCAGGAAATTTTCACTCTCTGACCTCACGGTCCCTTACAGAAGGGTGCACGGTGCCTGTTTGTTAGTCAATAAAAAGAAGGGGGCTTACTACATGAACGTGCAGAGGCGACCCCTGTTCATGCAGGATTGGGGCACCTTGCTCCCCGAGGACTTCTACAGATCAGTAACTAAGGGGTGTGTTAGTTGGCCCCGCTGGAACTGGACAGGCTCCGGAGAGTGCCGGGTGGCCGGTTCTCAGGCTGGACAGCCCAGCCAGCACTTGGTCTCCCCAGCTGGGAAGCAGCCTTCGTTACGGGCCCCTGCACCCCAGGAAGGAGGGAGGATGCTAAGGCTTCTAACCCCAACCCCAGTCTTTTGAAGTTAATTTTTATTCAAGTCTGTGTTTGATGGAATATGTATCAAAGACTTTTGATAGGTCTTTTTTTTTCCAAAGTTTTTTTTAATCCTATCTGGGTTTGGAAAATTATATTTAATAATTGCTGAAAACTTCAGAATCCTTTTTTGAGGTACTCTGTTTCTTTTGATCATGGTTTAATGGCTAGTGTCCAGAAATCCTCAATGTGACTAATGATATTCACAAATTAATGTTTGGGCATAAACTGAAGTTTGCTTTTAGCTCTCATTATGAATGTCTAAAGCCTCACTTATGGGTGCACTGGGCATTCAGAACTTTGCCAGGGAAAAGAAAGGCTTTGCACATTGGGCAAAAAAAAGGAGGGGATTCACAAATGAATAGAGAATGTACCATGGGGAGAGAGCGAGGCCATTGTTCCAGTGGAATGTTGACAATGCTCGCCAAGGGGCAGTTTTGCATTCATTCTTCTAGAAGTTTCTGGAGCTGCAGACAGGCTGGGACCCAGTCACATTCACTGTCTCCACCGGCGGGGATGTGTGAGTGGCCCTGCCCTGCCTCCCCAGAGCCGGTCTTCCAAGGTGGGCTTCCCTGGTGGGCTTCCCCTGGCAGGAAGGGACCCACATGTGCTGTTTCTTTGCCACCTGTCCGTGGGCAGAAAGTCTGGGGCAGAGATAAGGGCTCTGCTGAATGCAGAAAAGCTTGAACTGTTTTTCTGGTTTTTGTTTCAGTATCACACCTGGTGGTGCTCGGGGCTGACTCCTGGCAAAGTGCTCAGGGGTCAGCTCTTGGCAGGGTTTGGAGGACCCTACGGGGTGCTGGGGGATTGGACCCGGGGGGGGCGTGCAGTCAGATGCCATACCGCTGCACTATGGCTCCAGCCCCTGGAAAAGCTTTTACTGTTGAAACACTTTTTTTTTCTTTTGGGTCATACCTGGCAGTGCTCGGGGGCTTATGCCTGGCTCAGCGCTCAAGACTTTCTCCTGGTGGTGCATGAGGGACCATGTGGAATGCTGGGGATCGAACCTAGGTCGGCCTCATGCAAGGCAAAACACGCTACTGGCTGTACTATCACTCAGCCCTGGAATACACTTCAGAGCTCCAACAGGCCCGTCTGGAGCCAGGCCTTGGAGTCAGAAGGTGGCGTGTGCAGCAGGCAGGCATCTGTGCTGAGAGCACCCAGGGACTCAGCCCTGGGGGCCCTCAGACAGTTCTTCCCTTCTGGAAAGCCCTCCAAAGCCTCTCCCCTGCCCCCCAGGAGAAGCTTGTGCTAGCCCCCGCCTGCTGCACCCCTAAGCCCATGTCGGGTCCGTGCCCATTTGACTTTAGCTTAAGAACTTGGGGCATCGGTGGCTTTTGCCAGCTAAATATCTCCTCTTAGTACTCTAAGGAAGAACGGGGAGAAACCGTGGGCTTTGACGCCAGGACGGACTGCAGCAGGTGGCGGCCTCCGGCAGCACACAGGCAGTTGTAGCAGGGTTTGGCGTCTTCCTCTGGGCTCAGTAGCTCAGTCATGCTTTCGGTTTTATGGAGAAGGTGCTTCCGTTCTGAGGAATAGTTGAGCTTTCATTTTTTTCCTAAGCTATGATGATGCTGGCCGCAGAGTCCAGAAACAAAGCTGGACCAGCTCAGGTAGGCTGCCCAGCTCAGCCTCTGCTGGGAAGTCCTTGAAGTCCTTCTCATCCGTTAAGTATTAAAAAAAAAAATACCAAACTTGCCTGCCTGCCTTCCCTTCCTTCCTTCCTTCCTTCCTTCCTTCCTTCCTTCCTTCCTTCCTTCCTTCCTTCCTTCCTTCCTTCCTTCCTTCCTTCCTCCCTCCCTTCCTTCCTTCTTCCCTTCCTTCCCTTTCCTTCCTCCTTCCCTTCCTTCCTTCCTCCTTTCCTCCTTCTTTCCTTCCTGCCAACCGGTAGTGCTCTTGACTTTGTGCTCAGGGATCACTCCTGGGACACCATGATCGAACCCAAATCAGAGCTCGAGTCACTGGCTGGGCTGGACTTTCCTTTCTGTGGTCACTTTCCTCCCTTTGAAAGCTCTCTGGGCTCTGCTGAACGGGAGACGTCCTTTGACTTCAAAGAGTTAAACTGGTTGACTGGAAATAGTGGCTGTATTTCTGGTTCCAGCCCGCTTCGGTTTATTTCCGCCGTCAGGCCTAGCCTAGGGCTTGTAAACTCCCTCCCCAGCTCCAGCCGGGCCTGCTGTCTGGCCTCCGGCAGTCTGTCCGGCTGGAGACAAACAAACCCTTTGTGCAGTGCTGGACTTGCCGGAAGTGTCTCCGGAAGGAATCGTAGACCAGAGCTCAGAGGTCAAGTTCTCTGGCCGCCGGGTTTTTTCTTTCCCAGGCCGGCTGCTCTTTAAAAGCCTCCCTGAGGCTGCCAGAGTCTCCCCTGATTAGGTGTCAACCCGGTGCTAGTGGGAGCGTGGTCTGGGCCCAGGTGTGTGGGCGGGTGGGGGAGGGCCGCAGGTGAGATTCCTTTGGAGGGGGTCCCCGGGGACTCTTTCTCTGCCCTGTGACGTCAGGTGCAGGTGGAGGGGGTGGCCGCCTGGGGCCCGGCCTGACTAGGGGCAGCCTGTGGCACTCACCTGGAGGCTCCGGCACGGAGCGCAGGTGTGCGGTGGGGCTGGGACGGGAGGAGAGGGGTTTGTCTCCTGCTCCTGGGCCTGCCGCCTGCAGGGGGTGAGGGGGAGGCGTCAGGGCTGAGCACATGCTTTTGCTCGTAGGAGGCCCAGGGTCCGCCCGGCTCTGCCTTTCCCCAAGCACAGAGCCGGGGTGTCACGCCCAAACTGGGGGGGCTTCCCGAACCTTCCCGAACCTTCCCGGTTCCTGAGCGCGGTGCGCTGCGGGGCCCTTCCCTTGCCTGCCTCGGACTGGAGCAATGAGGCAGTTCCTGTTCCGGGGCAGAGTGGGCTCCCCCACCCCTCCCACACACACCGTCCTCCTGGGGCAGGGACCAGGTGGCCAGGACTGGCCCCGCAGGCGACTTCCGGAGGGCAGGGCCGGCGGGCGCGGGGCCAGCGCCTTCCCTGGCCGGGCGGGGGCCTGCCGAGGTCCGGCTGCAGGTGAGCCCCTCCCCAGCGCCCCGCCGGGTGCAGCCACCCCCTGCCCCGCCCGGTCCTTTGACTTGTAAATCTGGAGTCGGGCTGTCCCCCGCCCCCCGCGGGGCCGCTTCCTCCCCGACCCCAACCTGGCCGGGGCCTGAGGACCCCCTCCCGAGGCGACTGACTTCCGGGACCGTAGCGCAGGGGTCGCCCTGCCCCCACGCAGTGGGGAGTTTCTTTGATGGGGTGCGGGGTCTTGAGGCCGCAGAATCTTCTGGGTATCCTGGGCTTTGCCGGGCCTGGAACCTCGCAGGGTGCGAGAGGCCCAGCTCTGCTGCTCCCTGGCTAAGGGAAGGTGCTGGGCAGACCTGGTGAGCTGGGCGGGCCCCAGCGGACTCCTGTGTCCTGCGTTTGATCTGGACAGCACAGCCCTGCAGAGGTGATTGATGCTTCTAAGGAAGGGGTGTGGCTGCCCTTTGACCCCACCCCCATGGGATTTGAGCCAGGCTGCAGGGGAGAGAGCTGGGGGCCAGACTCACCCCAGACCCGCCCCAGCACCTGGGGTACCTTGTCCCCCTCAAGCCCCGTCCTTTCCCGGGGTGCCTCCCTGCCCTCCAGTGCCAGGGGCGGGGTCTCCGGGAAGCAGCTCTTTCCAGCCCACCGCCCTTTGGGTTCCGGGCACAGCCCTGCTCGGTGGAGGAGCTTATGGGCAGAATGGTGCCCCCCTAAGTCACCACCCGGGAGAGGTGGGTTCTGCCGTGCCCGGCAGGTATACGTGGCTCTGGAGGCCTCAGCCTCTGCCCCTGGCTGTTTGCTGGGACTTGGGCACAGCCGGGTTGGGTTGCCCCAGGTGCCCGTCTCTGCTCCCTGCCCCTTCGTGCTTATGAACTCCCTGGGGCCTGGGGGTCCTTTCTCCTAAGGCTCAGGTCAGCCGACTGGATTTGACTTCGCCGTGCCAGCCCCTCCTGGGTTTGTGGCCCCACCTCGGGCGAGGGTCCGGGAGTGCCCCTTTCTCCACCCGTGGCCGTGGCGTCTCTCCATCTGGCCCTTATGCCCTGTGGACAGTCCTGTGTACCAGGGGCCCTGGGGTATTGCACCCCCTGGAAACAGGCCGTGTCCTGTAGAAACCGGTGAGAAGCTTGATGCCCACCCCAGAAACCTCCACGGGCTGCCGAGTTTGTTGGCAGGTAGTGGAATAGGCACCTCTGGACAACAGAGGCTGCCCTGTCGGCGGCTGGGCCGGGCGGGCCAGGCCAGGGGCGCCAGGTGTGCCCTGCCAGCCCAGAGAGCCCTGCCCGTGTGATTAGCTGATCTGAGAGGCCCTGGCAGGTGAGGCGGCCACGCCGGCCTTGGCTTCCTGTGGAGGGCAGTGTCGCAGTGGAGCTTTTCCTGAAAAACAGGCTTTCCTGTAATTATGGGGGTCCCCTCTGGCCACCCCTCCTCCAGACACGTGTCCGTGTCCTGGCAAGCACGTGGGCTTTGGGACTCCCTGAAGTCCCAGTGGGACTGGGGGCAGTTAGGGGCCCGACTCTGGGCACGGACCATGCTGGGACCCCGGGTGGTCAGGAGAGGCTCTGACCCCTCCAGCATTCGGCATGGCCGTGTGACGCAGAGACCCAGCCCTCGGCCAGGGGAGGGTGGTTGGGTTGCAGAGGGGCCCGCATCCACCCCTTGCCCTGCCCGGGGTGGGCTTTGGCTAAACATAAGGGGGAGATGTTGCTTCCGGGAGTGGGTGGGGGTGGGGGTGCTTCTGCCCGGACCCGGGATGTGGCGTCCATCAGAGCCCAGGAATGTTCTGGCACTCTTGTTTTGTCAGCCTTGGCGGCTGGCCAAACATGCAGGTTTTTGATGAAGAGCCATTTCCTGAAAATCAGGACGTGTGGGTGGTCTCAGCCGCCGCGGGTAGATGGTGGAGGAGGTGTGCACCCGCCCGGCTGGGCCGCAGGGCGCCCCCCAGTTCCCCGAGCTTGGCTGGAGGCCGAGCACGAAACCCCAGGAGCCGGAGAGGCTGCCCTGTGACCCGCTGAGGTTCCCCAAACCCTCCTGTGCCCTGCCTGGCGCCGAGCTGGTAAACTTGTTTCTCCGCGCTCCCTCCCGCGGCTGGGGGCTTTCACCTGGCCTGAGTGTTCACACACACGCGTCCTGTCTCTGTTTCTCAGCTAAGCCTGGAGTTAAGCCTGTGACTTCACCTGTCAGAAGCCAGGAGATTACAGAATTAAAGTTGGATTCTATCTGGGACGGCGTCTTCTGAGTATTCAAGGACTTTTATTTCTTCTATTTCTTTCTCCAAACGGCCACAAGTGCTCCCTCCAGGGGCAAAGGAAGTGGAGCTCAATTACTGGAGTGGAGTGTGTGTGTGTGTGTGGGGGGAGTCAGTCCAAGTGTGTATGACTATTGCAGGTAGTGCGCGTGCACGTGTGGTTATCAAAACTGCAGGTGTGTAGTGGGACTTGTGTGCGTGTGTGATTATTGAAGCTGAGTGTACATGTGTTGGTGATTACTAGTGCGCATGAGTAGTTACCGCAGAGTGTGTGTGGTCGTTGTGAGCTGGTGTCCTGAGTCCCTTAGGGAAGGAAGGGCCGTGATACTCTTATGTGGCGGCGTCAGCCAGGCCTGAGCTCAGCGAATACTGAAGAGCTCGTTGCAGATATGGACAGTTCGTTTCCTAAAGCGGCTTTTTGCCAATTCCCTTCATTTCCTGGCGGCAGAGGGCAAGAACCCTCCGGAGGTCTTGGAGGACGAGTGTAAGGTCTCCACAGGGCTCGGTCCCCACACTGCTGGGGACAGTCCCCGGGGGACAGAGCTTGTCCCAGCCCCCTGAGCTGTTCTGCCTCCACCCCACGTCCCAGGGGCCTGTAACTGGGTGTTTTCTGTCCTGGCATGACTTGTCACCAGGCTTGGATGCAGAAGCTTTGCTCCAGGCTGTGGTGGCTTCCCTCCCTTGGGCGTGCCGTGGCGGGTTCCCTTGGCAGCTGGGAACACACCGAGGCGGAGGAAAGGGCTCTGCCCTCCTGGAGTCTGGGGACAGCAGGTGCGGCGTAGGCTGTGGGCACGGCCTGTGTGGGTGCCTCTCCGGAGGGTCTCGCTAGGGATGGAGGCAGGCCACAAGCAGGGGCGTGTGATCAGGGCAGGGTGGTGGGCGCTGCGTGTTCCAGCCTTGAAAGCAGGAGAGAGTAGGGGAGCTGGGCTTCCCGTGTGGCCGTCAGAGGGACCTGGTGTGGACAGCAGACACCGGTGTTCGGGTCAGAGTAGGCGCCCGAACCTGTTTGTCGGTGGGAGTTGTGGGCTTCTGGTGGGGCCCTTCCCCAGGGAGGGACGTTGTCCTTGGCACAGAGGCTGGGGAGAGTGGCAGGTCCGAGTCGGGGGCCTTGGGGACAGTCTCCAGGCCAAAGTGATGAGTTGCTGGGGCAGGCTGCTTCCGGGCTGAGGGATGCCCAGTGTGACGTCACGTGAGTGCCCAAATGGATGTTTGTTTTGTCAGAAGAGGCACCTATGTGGAGGAGAGCGGTCTGGGGCCTCTCTGGAGGCTGAGGGAGCCACCTACAGCTAGCACCTTCCCGGGGTGGGGGCACAGATTAATGCTCCCCAGCTCAGCACCTCCTTTACTGAGGCAAAGGCAAGGGAGGCCCCAGGATGGCGTCGGCAAGGGGAGGCCCCAGACCCCAGCTCCTCCCACTCCCACCATCGACTTTGTGGGCACAGTCGTTTGTGGCGTTCGCCCTCTTGGCCAGTGGGGGCTGTTTGGGCCTTGGATGATGGGCCCAGTGGCTAGTGACTGTGTTTGACCCTGGACGTGGGGTGCAGCTCCGATACCCCAGGATCTCACCTGCCACCCAGTGTGAATGGGGGCCCATTGCCTCGTTGTTCTGCTTAGGCCACTGGGTCAGGCTGATCTGGCGGGCCTGGGGGCTGCTTGGGGCTGAGGACACACTGTTGAAACGCTCAAGAAATGAGATGATCTTGAGGACCGTTGCCAGGGCCGGGTGCCGTTACCAGCTTGGCAAACTCATCCCAGGGCTGGGCAGGTGGCAGGTGGGCCGAGGTCACTGTGGGCTAGGAGAGTGAAGACCCTCCTCCCAGCTCCTCTGGGACAGGGGAACCCTTACCCTTGGCCTGTCCTGGCCAGAGCAGGGTAGCTGAGCTGTGCGCTGTCCTGAGGGCCCCACTGGAACTTTGCAAGAAGGTGTTTGTGGCTTGGTGGTTTCCACATGACTGGCCTCTGCAGTCCCTGGGGAGACCTGGAGGCTTAGTGCTTGGGGGTTCCCTAGGTCCCCCGTGCAGGTGGAAGGGGGGCATTGTCCTGCTGAAGCAGTTTCTGGAGTTGCTGGAGCCCCTGTATGTGTTTGTTTGTTTTTGAGTCACACCTTACCGTGCTGAGGGCTTACTCCTGGCGTGCACTCAGGAATCGTTCCTGCTGGTGCTCTTCGGACCTCTGGGATCTTGAGGATTGAACCCAGGCCAGCTGCGTGCAAGCAAACGCCCTACCTGCTGTGATATCGCTCCAGCAACACCTGTATATATATATATATTTTTTTTTTTTTAACTTTTTTGGGTCACACTCAGCCATGCTCAGGGGTTACTCCTGGCTCTGCACTCAGAAATTACTCCTGGGGCCAGAGCCATAGCCCAGTAGGTAGGACATTTGCCTTGCACATGGCCGGCCTGTGCTGGCCCTGGTTCGACCTCCAGCATCCCATATGGTCCCCTGAGCACCGCCAGGTAATTCCTGAGTGCAGAGCCAGGAGTAACCCCTGAGCATTGCCAGGTGTGACCCAAAAGGAAATAAAAAAGAAAAAGAAATTACTCCTGCCGGTGCTCGGGGACCATATGGGATGCCGGGGATCGAACCGGGTCGGCTGCGCTCAAGGCAAGCGCCCTACCTGCGGTGCTATCGCTCCAGCAACACCTGTATTTTTGTATAACATTTTGTTTCTTCAGGCCATGTGCCGCTCTGGGAGGGGTATCCTGGGGGGGTGGCCTTGTGCCGGTGGTGGCCACTCCCGCTGTGCTCTCGCCAGCCCCCGGAGGAGCCGCAGAAATGCCCTTCAGCTGGCCTAGACCCTCAGCTGGCCCAGACCCGGCCACACCCACACCGCGGCATCATCAGGAAATATTGGACACAACAAATAACTGTTGGAAAGGTTCTAGTCAGCTTGTTGGTTTGAACGTTGTCTGTGGATTCCCAGCCGTCCGCTTGTTGATTGCCCGGGCGTTCTGGGGATGGGAGGGTCATTTCCAGGGTGCCTCTGACTGTGGCATGCCTGCCCTCTGCGGCACTTAGGCTGACCTCTTGCTTGACCCCTGGTCAGTGTCCCCGAGAGGAAGCTGGGCCGCGTGGCCAGAGCAGAATTGGTTTTACGACATAAGCGTTAGTGGAGGCTGGGTCGGGTCTCGGAACCATGAGTCCTCACGCTGCAGAGGGCCGCCCTAGAGGCCTGCCCGTCACTGGCCCTGTGAGTCCACCCACCTCCAGTGGCCCCCGGTGCCTGATTCGTCACAAGGCCAGCCGGGTTGGCAGGCGGCCACACCAGTGTTTGAATGTGAAGGCAAGGCCGTGGGGTTCCGTGGCCTAGAGCGCCGCGCCCCTTGCGCGGGCGCTGACCTTATTCCTTGCACAGAGCACTGGTCAGGCACACGCCCCTGGGTTTCGATTAGCAGCCCTGGGGCTGGGGGCTCGAGGGGCTAGGGTGGTGACGGCCCCTTCCCGCCTGCCACTGGGATGGGCCCCTTGTGGATGTAGGGTGGACTCTGCACGGCGTCTTCCCCACATACAAGCTCTCCGCTCTCGGGCCGCGGCTCGTGTGTAGCCAGGAGGTGCCCAGGAGCACCCCAGCATGTGCCCTGTGGGTGATGTGAGCTTGGATGTCCGTCCACGCTGTCCTCCTAGGACTGACCTCTCCTGGCAGTGAGAGAGTGTCGTATTCACACCTTACATTAACCCTTACCTGGCTGATGGTTCAGGGCCTCCGTGGACGCTTGGGTGCTCTTTACGTTTTGGGTTGGGTGGGAGTGGGCTGGGGGGACCTGCGGCTGCTTTGGGGCAGGGCAGGCGTCTCTGACTTCCGGTGTTAAAGACCAGCAGACCGGTTGGCTTTCCTACAGATGCTGTGTTAAATGCTGGCCAAGGCAGGCTGTGTGGAGATACTCCCGTAAGCGGTGTTGTGTGGGGCAGCGCCATCAGGTTTCAGGCACTCCCCGTTTCCGTGGTTAGGTGGTAACTGGGGGAAAGTTGCCCTGAGCGATTTTGGAAAGCCTGTAATCATTTGGGAGACCGAGATAGCTTTAGAATGTCTTATGCACAGGGTTTAGAGATGGTCCCGTGTGATGGTGTCCCTGAATCGGTTTGCTGTGCAGAGAGGTGGGCAGTAAGATCGCCCGAATTTGTTTCTGAACCACCTGGATGATACGTGACTCCGGGCCAGGGAGCCCCGGGCGCTGGACCCCAGAGCCTCACTGGTGGGCAGAGGGGCTCGGCCCTGTCCCTCAGGCTCAGCAGAGCAGCTTCCCCTGACCAGGGTGGAGGGCGCCTGCCCAGGGGAAGGGTGTGGTGGGGGTCTGCACCCTGGAAGCTCACCCCTTCCCTCCAGGCAGGGCCCGACGTCAGTGCTGCCCCCTTTACCGTGGTTGGAGCCTCCTCAGCCATTCTCAGGATCCCTGGGACTGTGCTAGGGTTTCTCAGCTGACTGGATGGTTCAAGGGTTGGGGCTGGGGCCACGAGGCCATGCTGGGAGGCCTGCGGGGGTCACACTGTGGTGCTCTGGGGACCCTGTGGTCCTGGGAACGGAACCGGGCCGACACCTGCATGCCCTGGACCCTTTGTAGGTTGTTGCTTGGGCCACACCTGGTGATGCTCAGGGCGTCCTCCTGGCTCTGCTCAGGGCCGTACAAGGTGCCAGAGATGGAACCTGGGTCAGCTGAACTCAAGGCAGGCGCCGTTTGGGCTGTGCTATCGCTCCAGCTCCCCTTTGTAATTCTCAGTGATTCCATTTGCGGATTTTTAGGACTCCGCCAGTCATGGACAGAGGGTGGGTGGGGCTTCTGAGAGCGCTAGGAAATGGGGGCCCCTGCCTGCCGCAGTGTGGGGACCTGGGTTGGGGGTGCTGGGGATGTCCAGGGTCCTGCTGTCCTGCCTGTGCTGGCTCTAGGTTTGGGATTATTTTCATTGTTGCTGTGAAATCTGTCTTTAATTTTTCTGGTTGTTGAAGCGCTTTTCCAGGCAGTGGGTCCCCACAGCCTCGGTCACCCCCAACAGTCTGTATGTACTAAGGGCTTGAGAACTTGTCACGCCCAGTGTCTCATGGTAAAGTGTGTGTGTCCGTGTTGTGTGTGTGTCCGTGTTGTGTGCATGTGCACCACATGCGTTTCTACATGGGCTTTAAAAATCTGGCCCTTGTGCCCTTGGGCTCCACCTGCCCTGGGTCTCTGAGGCCCTTCCAAGCATCCTCAGCCTCGTCTGGTGGTCACTGGTTATTAGTGACCGACCCCTGCAGGCATAAGGCATCTGGGAGGCTTCCAGGTGTGAAGAGCCCAAGAGTGGACCGTTGGGTCCCAAGGCCTCAGCTAGTGGGTAAGTGTTGGAACTGGTGTCCAGCTGAGCACAGGTTCCCCTGTGGGCACCGGCTGCTCTGGGAGACCCTCAGGACCGCCATGGGGGGTCTTCTGCACTCTGGAGCTCAGGCTCAGCCTCCTTGCAACCGCATTTTGTTTCAGTCTGAAGGAGGAAAAATCTTTCGACCCTCTGAAAGTACGAAGGCCTTGAAGCCTCACGTGAACAGGCAGGTGGAGCTGAGCGGCCAGGCAGGAGGGGAGGGAGGGAGGGAACAGTGTCTGCCCAGTGGCCTGGATGGGGACAGGGCCCCAAAGTGGTAAGTGACCCTTTCGAAGGGACTGTCTGGACACCTTCACCTTCATGCAGGAAGTCCCCCAGAGTGTGCGGAAGGGAGTAGCTGTTGGCAACCTGTCGGAGTGGCCAGGACTTGCACAGTGGGCTGGCTGCGTGTGCTTTGGCGAGGCCCGGGTGGGTCCCTAGATTGCTGGAAGTGGTGAGAGTCATATCCAGGACAGGTGGGACTCAGGAGGGGGCCACACCCTGGGCTCCGTCCCTGGCCAGTGCACCTACAAGTGTGGCCCATGATAGACAAAACCAAAAGTGTAACCCAGAAGCTGGAGCGATAGCACAGCAGGGAGGGCGTTGCCTTGCACGTGGCCAACCGGGTTAGATTTCGGCATCCCATATGGTTCCGAGCACCGCCAGGAGTAATTCCTGAGTGAAGGGACAGGAGTAACCCCTGAGCATCGCTGGGTGTGACCCCAAAAGCAAAAAAAAAAAAAATAGTCTAACCCAGGGCGTCCTGAGTGCCTGAGACCCGGGCCGTGTCTCTGCCGCAGCTTCCAGCGCCCACGTCTGCTGCACGGACCGGACCCTCAGCCGTCCTGAGTCCTGCAGCTGGGGGGTCCCCACCCTCGAGTCCCAGCTCGTGGCCATTGCCAGAGGCCGGGTCTGTGTGAATCCTGCTTTGCTGTTTCTGTTTACACACTGCCCGTGGCTGGCCGGGCTGGTTTTCTTCTTTAACCTTTTGGCTTGGAGACCTGCTCCCTCTGGTTATGGTAATTACCCGTCCCTGATATGTAAATTGATTACAGCAGCTCTTCCAAGTCTAGCACGTTTGATTATCCACCAGCCTCCTTCTGCCTCTTATTGGAACTTATTTTTAGCTCAGTCCTTGAGAAACCGTCCATCTTCTGCTGCTTCTGAGCCACCGAAGGTCGTTGCTAGTCAGCCCCACCGGGTGGCTCTGAGGCGGCTGCAGCGGTCAGCCGGCCCGGCCGGCTGGGGCTGAGACCCCAAACTGCTTCTCTTCCTCTCGGGAAGCCTGGCCACAACCCCTGCCCCTGGAGCCTGGGGACCGCCGCTGAGGCTGACACCTGGCCCAGGTGGGCCTTTCTGTCCCACACTGGCTTTGCCCCAGGGGGCTGAAGCCGCATCCCTGGCTGGGAAACCTCGGCTGGGCTCTGTGACGCAGGGAGGATCTCTGGCTGTTTTGGGGTGCTGGGTTAGCTCCCGTCCACTCCCGGGGTCTTTGCTTGCATCGGAGTCTGAGGCCCTGCCAGACTCCCGGATGTTTTCTGAGCTTTGCCTCCTCAATAATAACGTTTTTTGGTGCTTGATTGAGTTTGTTTGCTTGGAGATCAGCACAAACGCAGGAAAGGAAAAAAGACTGAGTGTCAGGCTGGCTGGGCGCGGCTTCTGCTGACGCCCTTGTTAGAAGGAATCCCGGACCGTTTCGGAGCTCCCCGAGGGAAGGCCTTTCCAAGTAAGGTGCGCCGCGCAGCCAGTTCTCCGTGATTCCGAGCCCGGCCCATGTAAGGGTGAGCGGAGGGAGCCGGCCCCGCTCTTGCCCAGCCGCGTGGTTCTGGAATTTGGACGGCATCTCGGGAAGGCTTTTCTGTTTTATTTTTGGCTCAGACACATTGTACGTTTCAAAGATAAAGCCTGACCCTTGATACCTTGGGCGCTGCCCACCATCCCTGCAGAGAACGACTAGCTTGGGGGTGGGAGTGATGCAGGGGCAGGGAGGCCCCGCCCCGAAGACGAAACCCGCTGATGAACTTGTGACTTGAGCTCCTGCTTCTTCTCTTGGTTTCTTTCTCCTCTACTTTCTTCGGGGGGCTGGGGATGAGGGGGTGGCTCAGAGGCCCCAAACGTCCCAGTGAGTCTCGCTGAACTGCCGAGGTTTGCCTTGAAGGCCCTGGGAGTTGAGCTGTTCCGTCCCTTGTTGTGTTGGGGCGGCCCGGGGTCCGAATCAGGGGCTAACTAACGCCCACCAGCTCCAGAGCCCTGAGCAAGCGGGAGCTTCAGGCTGCACCACCCTGGGCATGAGGCTCCGTGTCTGCTCACTGCTCCTGGGGAAGGTTCTAGAAGGAGTGAGTGGGCAGGCCTTCACTCCATTTGGGCCTGGACGAGGGAGAACAGCCCACAGCTGCCCCACAAACCAGTTGGAGCCGGTCCTGCCTGCGCCTCTCCAGCGCCAGGTGGGCCGAGGCTGCGGGAGGGGCGCGGTGCCTCCGACCCAGGAACCAGGGTCTCGGCTCACCCCACTTCACCTGAGGCTGGTGGGGGGGCAGGGCTGGGGCCATCCTGGTGGTGTTTAGGGCTTACTCCGGCTCTCGTTCAGGTCCCCTTTTGGAGGGGCTCAGGGACCATATGGGCTGCCAGGGATCGAATCCTGGTCAGCTGTGTGCAAGGCCAGTGCCCGCTCTGTTGTCGGCGCCTTCCGCTGGGCTTTCTCCTTCTGTCTCACTGGGCTCACCTGGGAGCTCCGCAGAGCACGGGCCCCTCCAGCTTCCTGTCAGTGCTTGTGGGTGGCACCTGCCGTGGTGGGTTAAAGCGTCGAGTGGGTGGTTGGCTGAGGGGCCTGGCCAGCAGCCTCAGCTGATGCTGCCCACCTTCCCTGCCGGGGGCCGAAGGCAGAGCCCAGATGGCCCGGTGAGTGCTCTCTGCACCCTACGCAGGAGCAGCTGCCTGGGGCCCAGTCGCCCAGCATTTGGGGTTTACCGCCTGCAGGGCTGAGTGCAGGAGCGGGTCTGTGGGGTTGCCCCGTCCGGGCCTGCCCACTGCCCAGGGGGCTCTCCTGAGGCTCCGTGTCATAGGGGGGGGGTAGTGGGCACGGTGGGGGCTCCCAGGGGCGCTTTCTGGGGAGAGACTCTGCCCTCCACAGTGGCTGCAGGCCTCTGAATGACTGGGGTGAGTCTGCCAGGGCCGGGAAAGGGCCCGGCAGGTGCCTGTGGCATTGCTGCCCGTGTGCCTGCACTGGCTGAGCTGAGCGTGTGGGGCGCACTCCCGGGGCCCCGGTAACTGAAGCCAGGTGGAGGTGAGACCTGGAGGGACCTGGAGGTTTGGGGCTTGCAACAGCCTCCTTTAGCCCCAGCTGTTCCCAGGTCATGGGGTGCCTCGTGGCGTGCTGCGCCGGCGGTTGTGCCGGGGCTCCGGGCCTCTCCCTTCCCAGGGGGCTGCACCTGTGCCCCTCGCCGCCCCACCCAGTAAGCATGGAGGGTCTTGCCAAGGGGACAGGGGAGGCGGGTGCTCTGGGGCGGGGCTGGGCAGGGCAGCTCCGCAGCAGGTGGACCCAATCCTGCCTGACCTGCTTGTAAACCCCAGCGCTGGGCCTTGCTCCTTAACCTGATCCCAGCCAAGCTGGGGTTGTTCTGGTTTATTTTGGTTTGCTTGGGGGCGGGGGCACGTTCCAGCAGTTTCAGGGCTGAGTCACTCCTGGCGCGGCACAGGGGACCCTGTGGGGTGCCGGGGGTTGGACACGGATCTGTCACATGCAAGGCAGATTCTCTCTCTCTCTCTCTCTCTCTCTCTCTCTCTCTCTCTCTCTCTCTCTCTCTCTCTCTCTCCTCCCCACCCCCAGCGGATTCTTTGATTTGGTTTTGGGGGCGCCGCTGTCTCCGGGCAGGCGGCCACATTGCCGGGAGTGTCTGGAAGCTGCCGGCACGATGCTCCACAGTTGGATCCTGAAGGTGCTTGTTTGCGTTGGTCGTTTCCATGGCGAAAGTGCCCTTCCGAGACCGCAGTCTGCCTTGGGTGGGAACTGAGGGCTCACACCCTGCTTACATGGACGCTGAGCGCAGTCCCCAGCCGTCTGGGCCAGGGGCCGTGGGAGTGGCCTTGGTCATGGCGCCCTCATGTTGGAGGAAGCAGGGGCCCCCCGGATGCCACGCTTGGATGTTGCTAGTGCAGACGGTTTGAGCCTGCTACAGGGGACCGGATGGACAGGCGTGCTGGCCCTGGACAGCGTCCTCTGTCCCCAGATCCCTCGGGGCAACCCCGCTGCGATGCAAGGCACAGACGGTCAGCGCCTGGCCCTGTGCAAGGTGAGGACGAGATCACCCTGTTTCGAGGCTCTCCCCCTGGTGCTCAGAGAGCCCTGGCCCTCAGCAATTGGCCAGCTGGGTGGACCTTTGGTGCCTCGCTGGAGGATGCGGGTCTGAGATGCTGGGGAAGCCTGGGGTCCTTCATGCCTCATCCTGCTCCAGTGCCGGGAGCCTCAGGGCCGCACCTGGGATGCTTGGCGTGTGCATGCATGCCCATGCGTGTGTGTATGCGGCGTTGCGCGTGTGTGTGTGTGTACTGTCCTTCTGTCCCTGGTGTGTGGACCTTTGCAGGCTCTGACCCCCCCACCTCCTGCTGCACACAACTGTCCACACACAGATGCCCGAGTCAGATGGAGGCTGGTAGTAGGGGCCCTGGGCGCCCTCTCTCTGCTGTGCCTGGAGACCAGCCTGGGCGCCCAGGTCTGCCCCCTCAGGGTGGGGCCCCCGGGATGCTTGATCCTTTGGAGCCGGGTGTTCCCCGCCAGGGGCTGGGTGCCGAGCTCCAGCCTGCACCATACCATTAAGATTTTCAGCATGTTTTGCTGATTTGTGTTTATTGAAACGAAATTCATTAGGATGATGTGAAAATAGCGCCCAACTGTTTACCACAGTGAGCTCTTGGTTTTGATGTTCAGAACATCGTCTGTTCTCACTCGAATGTCGCGGAATTTGTGGATAAAGTGTTATGCAGATGAAAACCCATATTTTAGAGGAGGATTTTTTCTTCATTCAAATGAGTTTATGAGGATATTAGAGTCAAGGCGTGATTGCTGTCGGAAGGTGGGGATGCTGCCGGTCTTAGAGGCTTGGGGACCGGGGGAGGTCCCAGCCCAGATCCAGGTGTTGCCAAGCCGCCTGGGTGCCTGTTCCCGACTCTGCCCCCGCGCCAGTGTGGCGACTCCCGGAAGATCCCTCCGCCCCTCCCACCTTGGGACCCCTGTTCTCCTCCTGCAAACGCCCGCTTTCATTGGCTGTCAGCTCAGCTTGCTTCCTCTTCCTGGGGCGTGCCCAGCTTAGCTGTGGCGACTTAATTCTTTCCCAGTGGCTTCACAGGGACCCAGATCTTGTGGGGTCCGAGGCTGGAGGCGGCGGAGGCTCCATGCACGCTCCAGAGTCGGAGGTGTGTATTTCCCTTCAAGGGACACGCATTCTCATCTCAAGGTTCATCTCAGAAAGTCTAGTTGGGCCGGAGCGATAGCACAGCGGGGGAGGGCGCTTTGCCTTGCATGCGTCCTGAGAGCAGAGACAGGAGTAACCCCCTGAGCATCGCCAGGTATGACCCAAAAAGGAAAAAATATCAGCCTAGTTGTGACCAGATTCTGTTTTTTTTGGGGAGTCACACCTGGTACATTCCTTAGAGCCGCCACTGCTACTGGTACCTGGGGGCCGTCGGGCCGAGCACTCCCACACAGAACACGCTGCCTGGGGCCGTCGGAGCTGAGCAATCCCACAGAGATCAGAGGCTTCGCCTGCTCTTTAGGCTGTGGCCGTCTCCTCGGCTCTGGATTTACGGTTTTGCATTTTGGGGGCCACACCCACTCTGCCTGGGAACTGCTCCTGGCAGTGCTGGGTCCTCATAGGCACACACTCAAGCTGCGGCTGGCCCCATGCGAGTTAAGCCTTAACCACGGTATCATCTCTTGGGCCCGGCCCCAGACTCTCCGTTTAATGCTACTGATGTTTGAATGTTCTGAAGTGGCGGTTCCTTTTTCAGACATGGGTCTGGGTCAGATTAGCCTCAGTGCGATCCACTGGGCTGTCCTTTGGCTTCCAGAACCAGCCTATCAGGGCAGGTGGGCAGCCAAGATGAGCGCTTGTTCCCAACGCTCCCAGCAGCCTCTCTGAGTGCCTGCAGGAGGCTCCTGACAGGTTCTGAGCCAGCTGATGGGGCACAGAGGTGCCACTTGCGACTTGTTCTGTCCCTCTCGCGGCTGTGCCTGTGGTGGGGTGTCGGTAAAGTGCTGGGGGTGTGGGCCACTGGTCAGAGCGTCTCCCTGTGTCATGCGGAAATAGCCTGCCTGGTGTGAGGGAACTGTGTGTCCGTGTGTTTGTTTCCGAGTGTCCATGCGTGCTGCAGTGCCTGCGGTGTCCACTGTGGTCTCTGCGGGCAGCGGCTGTTCCGAGGTGAGCTCAGGTCGCTGACAGATTTGGAGTCAGTCGGTGCTGGCCCACGTGACCTGACCCTTCCTGGGGAGTGCCCCACCCCACCCCGTCCTACTGTGTCCCTTTGGGCCCTGGCGAGTGCATGTTCTGCCCCCCACGTGGGGGTCTCTCCGCTGGGTCATCTCCCCACGTAAGTACTTTGGGAGCAGCCGGGCCTTAGTCTGGGCATCCAGCTCCGCCGGGGAAACCGGATACCAGGACACGAGGCTGGTCGGGACCCAAGTGGGACCCGCTGGCTTCCCGGTCTCCCTCCTTCCCGTCCTGTGCTGGGCTCACCCAGACACTTCCCAGGAAGCTCCCTCAGAATCAGCCTGTGCTCCCGAGATCCAGACTGTGTTTGGAGCATCCAGGACCAGCGAGAGTGACAGAACGAGGGCCAGTCCCGACTCCAAGTGTGAGTCTCTGGCCTCCCTCTTCAGCGGGAGAGGGCTGGGAGCCCACCCTGTGTCCACAGGCTGCTTCGAAATTGTCCTTACGAAGAGCATCCCCGTGCGGGTGCGTTGGGAGTCTCCGTTACAGACACCGACGGCGTGAGCCCCAAGTACTCGCAGCCCGAGCACGGTCAGAGCAGTTTCTAAAGGCAAGAACCCCAGCGGGTGGGGGCTGCCGCTGTGATCAGCAGAGCCGGTGGAGGAGCCAGACCAGCTCATTAGTGGCTAATCTGACTTCCGGTCACAGAACAGGCTGGTAGTTCTGGGGGGACAGTGACGATCGGGGCTTGTGACTGCGGGAGCTGTGCACTGCGTGGATGGCCGCGCTTGTGAGTAGGTCACCCCCGGCCACCGCAACAGTACGGAGCCGTTGCCCTGCTGACAGGCTCAGAGAGGAAGGAAGGTGGAATCTGTCGCGGCGGGATCAGCAGCTCGGAACCGAGTCACAGGCGCGCTCTCGGCCCAGTAGTTCACAGGCGGGGACGGCCCCGGGGCCACACTGTGTGGCTTCACCCACTCCAGACTTTCAACGCTGCGTCAGCATGTTACAAGCCCCTTGGCTGCACGCCGGTTGGTGACCCGTCCCTGGCGCTTCCGTTTCAGCTCCATTTCTTCCTGACGATGCGGCCGTGCGTGTCACTGTGTTTCCGGGGGTCGCCTTTGACCGTCACTTGTCCTTAGGGCTGTTGGTGGCCCCTAAGGCTCGGCAGCAGCAGGACCAGAGACTTGCCCTGTGGGGCAGCGTCGGGCCTCCCCTCGTCCTGGCCACGCAGACCTACGGCGCTGCCACACTGGGCCCTGCCGGGACTGGGTCCCTTCACCTCCTCGTTGCGGGGTCGGGTCTGTATTCCGGAGACCTGAGCAGACTCAGGACGGCAGATGTCTCCGGGAGGTCAGAAGGACATCCAGTGGCAGTGGACATGCGCGTCCTGGCAGCCCCCCTGGGGCTTCTCAGACTTCAGCCCTGGCTCCCGTTGTGTTTCCCTGGAGGCAGAATGTAGCCGTGTGTGTGTGTGTGTGTGTGTGTGTGAGACCCTCAACTTGTATCAGAAAATATTCCAGAAAGTTCCAGCATGTTCTGTCCTAATCTAGGCTTTCTTTAGTTGTCTTCCCCCCCTCCCCACCCCACACACACACACTGTGATTGGTTTTGCCTATTCCAGGATTTTGTTTTGCTCTGTAATTGGTGCTCAGGAGCTCCAAGCCTTTCTGGGCAGTACTGGCAGCTAGACAGCCAGGGATAGGGGCATGGTCTGCTCCGGGCCACCCTTGGGAGGCCACATGGGGCCAGGAACAGCGCTGGTCTGGTGCGTGTGTCCTAACCCTGGGCACCCGCTTTGCGTTTTATGTGGTGCTGAGATAGAGCCTAAGCACCTGACCCGAAAGCCTGAGAAACAGTGGGGTGTGTGTGTGTGGGGGGGAGTCGCAGCTCCGGAGCTCAGGCAGGAGGTCATTTAAGCCCTGTCCACCTGTGGGGCGCCCAGAAGGAGACTGTGCTGTCCGCCCGTGGTTGGCTTTGGGGTGCTCGGGGCGGTGCTGGGGCTTCACTTCCGCCGCTCTGCCCTCTGGAGTTGGCCGCCATGGGCAGGTTTGGGTCTCCGGACACGTGTCCGTTTCCCGGGCGGGCGCTGGCAGTGGAGCCTGCCCAGGCAGGAGGCCCGTACACGGCAGCGGGCGCTGCGCGAGTCAGGCTGGGCGCCGTTTCCCACCCTCCACCAGTGTCGGGTACCACTGAGGGGCTTCATCATCTCTCGGCTTCCTGCACGTCTGAGCAAGAGGCTTTTTCCTGGGCCTGTGTCTGTAGTGTGTGTGTCTGTAGTGTGTGTGTACGTGTGTGTGTGTGTGTGTGTGTATGTGTGCTGAGCTCGGAGCTGAGTGTGGGCGCACAGCTGTGGCCATGACCCCTTGGTGTCCTTAGCTCTCGGCTGCCCGCAGGAGCCCGGGAAAGCGTGTGGTGCCGAGCTGTGGGGTGCCGGGCACTGGCGCTTGTGGACCTGGTGGGTCATTTCTGTGGGGCCAGCGCCCACCCGGAGAGGGAGGCCTGACTGGGCCGTGGGGCCTGTCCTGGAGAAGGTGGACACTGTCCCTTTGGACTGTCTGAGCGTGAGGAAGGGGCATCTCCTGGCCACTGTCCTTCCACCCGTTCCCTGCGTGATCTTGTTCCTTGGGGTCCCCCACAGCTGTGCCACAAGATTGTCCTGGGCACATGGGTGGTGCCAGGAATCGTACTGAGCCATCCTGGCCTCCTCTTTCCAAACCCGTGTTTGTGTGTGTTGTGGGGTGGGGGCAGGTGCTCGGGTGGCCCGGAGACCCTTTTGGTGGTTCTTGGTTAGCTGGTGTGAGTGAGGGTCTCTTGGTTAGCTGGTGTGAGTGAGGGTCTCTTGGTTAGCTGGTGTGAGTGAGGGTCTCTTGGTTAGCTGGTGTGAGTGAGGTCTCTTGGTTAGCTGGTGTGAGTGAGGGTCTCTTGGTTAGCTGGTGTGAGTGAGGGGCCGGGCGCCGCTCGGCCCCTGTGAGGCTGGCCATCACCTGGGTCCCCCCCACAGCAGGGAACAGGCCCACCACGGGAAGGCAGGTGTTGCCGTCCTGATCTCGGGGACCCTGTGGCCTGTGATAGAGCCTTAGAACCGGATCAGGTCCTCTGGGCGGCACCCCGCTCCCTGCATGAGGAAAATCTCCGAGGGACTCGGATGTGCCTGAGGTCAGGCCATCGGACACTCCGCCTGTCTAGGGGTCACGGCTTTGTTGACAACTGCCGCCTGCCTGTGTGTTGCTCTGCAAAGTACCTCCAGTGGGCCTGGCTTGATCTCCCCCCCTCTCCCTCTCTCTCCCCTCCCTCTCTCTCCCCCTCCCTCTCTCTCCCCCTCCCTCTCTTTCTCTCTCCCCTCTCTTTCCTCTCTCTCCCCCCTCCCTCTCTCTCTCCCCCTCCTTCTCTCTCTCTCCCCCTCCCTCTCTCTCCCCCTCTCTCTCCCCCTCCCTCTCTCTCTCCCCCCTCCTTCTCTCTCTCTCCCCCTCCCTCTCTCTCTCCCCCTCCCTCCCTCTCTCCCCCTCCCTCTCTCTCCCCCTCCCTCCCTCCCTCTCTCTCTTCTCCCCCTCCCCCTCCCTCTCTCCCCCTTTCTGTCTCCCTCTCTCCCTCCTCCAGCCTCTGGGCCTGTGTCCCGATGTTCTTCTCGGTGTTGGTGGGGGCCAGCCTGCCCCCATGTAGTCAGGATTTGGGCAGTTGCACTGTCCCGTACCCCAAGCCCTCTAGGGCAGACACCTCTGACACTATCTGGGCTGGTCTCGGCTTTGCTGCTGAGTGTGTGCTCACCTGTGGACAACCCCCATGGGTGCTGGCCTGGGGGCCAGGGACACGCCTGTCTGTGTTAGGGGGCTCTCAGGAGCTCGAGCCCAGGGCCTGAGCATTCCCAGCGGCACCGAGGCCCGTGGAGCTGCCGGTACCCAGGGCTCCCTGGTCAGCTGTGTGCGCTGTGACTCAGCTGACTCCCAGCACCTCGGCAACTCTTCCTGCTTTGGTTTTGGGGGCGATCTGCCCCCGGCTCTGCCTGGGAGCGTCCATGCAGTGTGTACTCCAGCCCCGTGAACCGCCACCTGGGTCCAGCGTGGAACTGCTTCCGTGACCGCTCAGCTCCCTGCGGACTCACTTGAATTTTTTCCAAGTTGGGGATGGGCCGACTTGGGGACCCTTGACTCTGGTTCAAGACAGGTGCTGCACGGACCGCACTTCCTAGGAAGGCCACGTTGTACTCTCACCCTGGGACCACACTGAGCCCGGTCCTCCAGGGGTTGGTGCTGAGGGGTTGGAGTTGAGGACTGGCCAGGAGGCTCCTGTAGGGCCAGAGAGCGCCGCTGCCCTTGTGTGTTTAAATATACCACTGTGTGCTACTCGTTGGGTAAGCAACTGAATATGTAGGTCATTGATTTAGGAGATGACTTCAGAGTTTTCTTTGCATCTGATTAACACTGTCTTACAATTGGGCTGTGAATCCCTGCCAAATTCGGTCACCCAGAGTTCAGATAGAGGGAGGGGAGGTGGACAGGAGCACAGCCCCCCAACCCCCAGGCGCTAGGGGGTGCTGCCGGGCACCCCAACTCCAGACTGGCACTGGGAGATGCCAGGCCGAGCGCCCGCCAGGGAGGAAGGGTCAGGGCACTCTACTTAATCAGGATAAATGCCAGCGGTGCGTTTTCACGGGCGCCCGATTCCGAGCGCTCTGTTTGGATTGCATATTTAAGAGAGAGCTGCCATCCCCTCTGAAGGTATGTGACATTTAAAAGATCTGTAGCTGGGGGGTAGGTTTGACAGCTCGAATTCTATCTGAAAGACTTTCTTTTAAGAAAGGAAATGATTACTTCTATTTTAAATGTCATCACAGAGACATAAACACGTTTAATCGAATTATATATTTAATTTATGTCAGACGCAGTTTTTATACTGGCGCCGTAGCATCGAGCCCGTGTCGGCAGAATAGTGCGAGCTTCTTTCTGGACTCAGTGGCTAGTTCAGAATTGATAGAACCGGGAAAGAGAAGATGGGGGCTCCGGGAGCCTTGTTCCTCTGTGCGCTTGTGCCTGCGGCACATTGGGAGGAGCGGGAGGGGGCTGGCATCATTGTCGCCGAGAGACATCAAGGAGAAGCTCCCGGGACCACGTGGAGAGATGTGTAACCCCAAAGACGGCCACGGCGGAGGCTGGGCCAGCGCAGGTCTTCTCGGGCTCCTTTGAATCAGCAGGGAGGTGGCCTGGCAGGTTCATGGGCAGGTCCCCGGCAGATCGGGTGCGGTTGGGGGGTCAGCCTGGCAGGTTGGCTGCCAGAGCCCGGGTTCCAGCCCCTTTCTCAAGTGAGTTGGTGTTGGAAGAGGACCAGGGCAGTGTCCAGCCAGCTGGGCTAGGACTGCTGCTGCCCGCCTCAGTTTCCACTGCACCTGGCTGGTCGCGGGATTCTGCGGCCCACTCGCCTGGTCCCAGCAGCCCAGGGGATGGTTTCCTGTGGGGTCCGGGCAGCTGAGGTCGGGCTGGTCCTGGCTGCTCTGCTTTATCAGAGGAAGGGATAGTTTGCCGTGGGTCAGCGTGAACTAAAAGTCGGCCAGCCATCCGACGGGACAGGGCGGTCAGGATCGGTAATATCGACTTGTTTGGGGTCACAGTGCAACCAAGTGGCCGTAACAATACCAGTGTTGGGGGGGGGGTTACTCATGCTCAGGGGGTTACTCCAGGATCGGTGCTCAGGGCCCACTCCTGGTGGGGCTTAGGAGCTGTCTACAGTGCTGGGGATGGAACCGGCCATGCTCGTGTAAGACAAGCGCCTCCCCCGTCTCCATCTCCGGACCCTTTGCCTAGTCTCCTGCGGTTACCCCGACACCCCGCAGTAACGGTGATGAGGGGACGGGGTCTTGTCCATTGCCCAGCGCTGCCTGGACAGAGATGGGCTCGGAAAGCCCCTTGCTGGGCTGTACTTGGTGCTGCCCTTCTCGTACTGGGCGCTGCTGGCTGCAGGCACAGTGGGCATTGCAGGCATGACAGTTGTGTGGGGCCTGAGTCCAGGTGGGCTTTCCCGGGGTCTCCGTGCCTGGGTGAGACACTCCTACCTGTGTTGATGGGGCTGTGGGGCCCACACCGGAGGAGCCCGAGACTCGCTTAGCCGTGCTCAGGCCACCATGCAGTGCCGGGCGTCCGCCTGCGGTCACGTGCCTATAAGCGCCTACGTTTGCCGTCCGTCTCTCTGGCCCTGCTGCGTGCATGAAATAGCTTTTATTCTACTCCCACCAAGTGGAGACCTGCTTTCTACCCTCCATCCACCCGCCTTTGCTGTGTATCGTGGTCCAAAGACTGGATTCAGGGACCCGTTTCCCGCCTCTCGCTGAGACACAGCCCGGCCCTTTGGTTTTGTTCTTCAGCGGAACTCCCTGCTTTGGTGCCCGGCGTCTCTCTTGGGCCGCTTCACTGTCAGCTGTGTGGTGGCCCCCCGCCTGCCACCTCCGGGCCTAGCGTCTGGCTCCTCCCCACCCGTGTGTCCCCGACGGGAACTGCCCGCTCCGGCCTTCCTCGCCGAGCCCCGGGTGCTTCGGGGAGCTGACTCCAGGCTGACGCGTTGCCAGCAGCTGCCGAGGTCATGCCTGGGCTCCTCCAGGCTTCTCTCGGGCCCCTCGGCACCCCTGCGTGGCCCCTCACTCTTGGCTGGCGGGGGTGGGAGCTGGATGCTGCCCCTGCTGTCGCGCAGGAAGGCACCCGCCTTCCCCACACAGGTTGGGGTGAGGATGCGGGCATGGAGCGGGGTCAGAAGTGGCTCATTCAGCATAAAAAGGTGTTCCCGGGCCTGTGGCGCGCGCGGTGCTTTGTGGGGCGCTCGGCTCCCCCTGCTCACACAGCTGCCGTCTAGGGCTCGCGTTTGGGAGGTTTTTGCAGCGCTGGGGACCCGGGATCCAGGGGCCTCACGCGCGAGCCAGGTGTTCCCCCACCCCGAAATCACTTCTTGGACGCCCTGGCTGGTCGCACCACCGCATGCGTGTGTGGGTGTCGGGTCGCAGTGTGAAGAGTGTTTCACTCGGTGAGGTTGGAATTTTCCTGCATTTCCTACCTCTAAGGACTTCTGGATGTTAAATAATTGTGGGTTTTGAGAAATCATCTGAGGATCAGGCAATCAGTTACAAGGGGCTTGAGGTGCCTGGCCTGGGCTGACCCTGGCTTGATGCCTGCTCCCGTGTAGGTCCCCCAGCACAGAGCCAGGAGGAGCCCCCTTGAGCACTGCCGTGTGGGGGTCAGCCCCTGCCACCCCCTCAGGAAGATGGTCACTGGGTAGGTTTGCTGTGTCCGCACACCGGGGCATTGCTGGGTGTCTGGAGTGGAGATGCCCTCCCCAGGGGACACGGCGGTGTGGGCATTCGTGGGCTCCGCTTCGCCGAGCCCACGGTTGTGCCTCTGGCCTGCCCGCCAGCAGTTCCGGCTCGCACCTGCTTCCTCAGCGTCCGCGGCCTCCTGAACTGACTTGTGGGTGCGGGGGTGGTCCCAGCCCTGGGCTTGCGGGTTTGAAACCCTCACTCTGGGCTTTTCACAGTTAACACGGCGGCCTCCTGGGTTGGCTGATGTGTGGGGCAGAGGCCAGGCTTTCTCCAGGGAGGGCTGGACGGCCCCCAGCAGCTGTGTGGCCGCGGCCAGCTGGCCCGGGCGGTGTGTGGGAACCGGCGCTGTGCACAGCACGAGGCCATGGACGTGGGGCCGGTTGCTCATGTCTCTGGCCTGTGGCACTCCCCCATCTCTCTGCTTCCCATGTTCCCTGCGGAGTTTCCCAGCCCTGCACCCGCACTTTCTGCGCTGTAGGAGCCCTGAGCGCAGTCGTCCAGCCCGCCTCCCACCCTGCCAGGCCTCAGCTGCCTGCGCAGGCCTGTTGCCCCAGCAGGGAACGCAGATGGGGACGGACTGGCTGATTGGCCGCCTCCCAGGAGGGTCCTGCTCTGTTTCCCTTTAGGGCTGGGGAACAGTCTGGCACCCGCGGGCCCCCTGTCGTCCTCGTGCTCTGGGTCTGCTCTTGGACCGTTCCAGACCCAAACCTTGAAACCTGCTGGAGTTAGCAACATTCCAGAGCTGTCAGCCACTGCCCGGAGGCCTGGGCGAGACTGCGTGAGGGCGGGGCTGGCCTGAAGTGTCCACTGCCCAGGGGGACCCGGAAGCCATGAATTCCGGGGTGCCCCTCCTTCCGCCCCCATATTGCTGTTCAGCACTGGTGAGAGGGAGACCCCCAACCCCCGTGGGGCATTGAGTCCCAGCCCTCTGCTCTGCTCCCGCACTCATGACACTGGTGGGACCTCACGCGCCATACCAGATTGTGTGCGTGAGGGACACGGGCACTCTAGGGAGTCACTTGGAGAGTCAAAGCTGGCCAGGATTGGGGATGCCATGGCCTAAGTCTTAGCATACAGGCAGGTGCTGGCTGGGGACGCTGTTTCGGGGTCTCTGCTTGCTCCAGTCCCTTTTCTGCCATATGGCGGCAGGCAGGCGGGTGTTGAAGGGCAGAGGGCACTGATGCGACCAGGCGAGACAGACCGGCACCTTACCCATGGCCCTGGCGCTGAGGGTGCCCAGCCCATTGGCACTCGGCTGGCAGTCGGTACCTGTCCCTGCTCCTCTGGCCAGAGGCGTGTGTTTCCTTCTTGCCTCTCAGGCAAGGCCACAGGAGGAGATGGCCACCGCCCTCTACCCCGCCAGGGAATCCCCAACACCGTTTCCCCACAGTGGACACCTCATGTGTGAGGAAGACCAAACCAGGTGCCTCCACCCCTGTCCGGCATCCACATGTCCGCGAGTACCCCTGGAGGCGGGCAGCTGAGCGGGGCATGGGGGCGGTCCCGGGCTCTGCCAGTGCCGTGTCTGGGGGGTTCTGCTGCCCGTTTGGCAGAGGTGGGTGTGGCTGTGGGGATGCGGGGGCCATCCCATGGTCTGGGCACCTGCCGAGCCTGTACGCTCCTGGGCTGCAGAGACCGCAGCGGGGAGGGCGTTTGCCTTGCACGTGGCCAGCCCAGGCTCGATCCTCGGCATCCCTGAGTAATCCCTGAGTGCAGAGATGGGAGTGTCCCCTGAGCACTGCTGGGTGCCACACCCCCAACCCCTAATAAAAGAAACTCCCTGAGTTCCAAGTCTGAGCTAGGCCTGGGCTCTCCTCCGGGCCTCTCTGAAGGGCCCCATCACCCCAGGTGTTGTCGCCTCCCTAGACTGGCAGGACCTGGAGTTCTCCGGCCCGCCCCTCCCCTTGTGATAGAATCACGATTGCCTGAGGGGCATTCTGAGCAGGTGCCGTTGCTTTATCACTGTATCACTGTCTTCCCGTTCATCATCGATTTGCTCGGGCGGGCACCAGTAACATCTCCATATGACCTGTCCATGCAAGTAGAGCCCAAGGGCACCTGCTTGCTCCAGGAACACAAAGAGCCTCAAACCATTCCATCAGGTCATGGGAATGAGGTCTATAATTGTTACTGGTATCTGGCATATCAAATACGACACGGGTAGCTTGCCAGGCTCTGCCGTGCGGGTAGCATACTCTTGCTACCCGTTGATGTCTGAGTAGTAAAGGCTGCCAGCCCCTCGTACCTCCTTCCTTCACAACCAACTGGAAGAGGGGCCAGAATTGTGACTAGGTGGATTCCAGAAAGTTCCAGCCCAGGCTGGGTCATCCCCACCTTGAGCTGCCTTTGCCCGTCTGCCACGCGGGGGTCGTACCCTTGCCACGTGCCCAAGCTGTGCGGCGGCTCCACCCTGGCCAGCCTGCCCGGGTGCCCGGTGGGGTTGGGTGGTGGAGAGCCGTAGGCAGGGTCGGGCAGGCCCTGAGCTGTAACAGGAGCCGGCACACGTGTGCCCGGGTCGCCAGAGCAGCAGGAGAAATAATTCATGCCGGTCAGTGCAGGGCAGCGTGTGGGTGACCAGGACGCCCAGAGACGGTCCACGTGGCGGGGAGGCCAGGCTGTGCCCACACGGCCTGGCCTCCCCTGCCCCAGGTGCTGAGAGCCTGCAGAGCTTCTGGAGAGAGCGGGTGACTCCTAGAGTGGGGCGACTCGGGCCTCTGTGCTCGTGGCTGGTGCTGGGCACTTCGAAGCTGGGTCACCGGGACGTGGCCTTTGGGATCCCCCTCAGTGCTCACAGAGCCCGAACCGCCAGGTGAGGGACCCTGCTAGGTTCTGCTGAAGCCAGACCGGGGTAGAAGGTTCCAGAGCTAGCTCAGGCCTGGGCCAGTCCAGGTGCACCTGTGCGTGTGTGGGCATGCACACGTGTACATTGTGGGGAGGTGTGTGTGCGTACACAACTGTGCGTGTGTGCACCCCTGCAAGTCAGCACCTGTGGGCCAGGCCCAGGTGGTGTTGGGTCAGTTTGCCCCAGGGACGCGTCAGGAGCCCCGAGGAGGGCAGCAGAGTAGCCCAGGGCCAGGCGCCCGATCCATGTGGGCCCCTGTGTTTGCTGCTGGTGCAGGCGGGAGTTTCCCGGGGAATGTGCACCCACACGCACCCCATCCGCAGGTGTTTGCCGAGCCGCGTGGCATCGAGCTCAGACTCTGGTTGGGTTGCTCTTTGGTGTCTTGGGAGCCGCTGAGGGGTCCCTGGGCCCCTGGAACCGCCACAGCCTCGCCTGCGTCCTCAGTGTTGACTTTTGCTGTTATTTGGTCCTTGAGCCGTTGGCCCCTGAAGTGGCCGGGCCGAGTTCCGCTCAGAAAGCCACTGCCCCAACCGCCTCATGCACTGCCTAGGTGCTGGGAGCGTGTTTCTCTGTTGGCGTCAGAAACAAGATGAGGCTGGAGGCGATAGCCCAGCGCGTAGGGTGTTTGCCTTGCATGCGGCCGGCCTATGCCAGCCTGGGTTCAATCCCGGCATCCCATATGGTCCTCTGAGCACCGCCAGGAGTAATTCCTGAGTGCAGAGCCAGGAGAAACCCCTGAGCATCACGGGTGTGACCCTAAAAGCAAAAAAAAAGAAAAAAAGAAACAAGACGAGGGGCCGGCGAGTGTGTCCTCTGCAGGACTGACCGCCCGGCCCCGTTCCAGCCTCGTCCTGCGCGTGCCTATTTCCCGGCCCTGGTTCGGTCCTGGCACCACTTAGGTTCTCTGGAGCACCTCCAGGGGTCACTCTTGGCAGAGCCAGGAATAGCGCCTGAGGCCCCCCATGCTGTGTCCTGTGCCACCCCCTACCTCCATCCCTGCCCCCCACTAAAGAAATAAAAACAGCTCCTTTGGGGATCGCTGAATTTCACTTAGCTAATTCTCTCTTCGTTCCTTTCCAAAAGAAACTTTCCAAATGCAACTTGTAGTTTTCTCTTTGGGAATTTCCTGACTCTGTGTGTGGGCATGTGTCTAATCACCACAAGCATTGGTCTGTCCTGCAGAGCCGTGAAGTCAAGAAGGTAGCCTGGGCTCAGCCATTCATTAGACATGACATTGAATTTGGTTGTGTAGCGATTTATTATTTTCCTTTTGGGTCACACCCAGCAATGCTCAGGGGTTACTCCTGGCTCTGCACTCAGGAGTCACAGCTGACAGTGCCTGGGGGACCATATAGGATGCTGGGGATCAAACCTGGGTCTGCCGCGTGCAAGGCAAATGCCCTCCCTGCAGTCCTGTTGCTCTGGCCCCATGATTTATTTTGGGTTTGGGGTCACACCTGATGGTGCTCAGGGATCATTCCTGGCAGTGTTGGGGAACCGTATGTTGTGCCAGGAATTAAAGTGTGGTACTGTATACTGTGTCTGTTACAGACTAATTCTCTCCCTGTGTTGGCCATTGGGAGCACTTTGCACTGTAGTGATTAAGCGGAGTCACGTGTGGTCAAGGCATCGACCTGCGGCTGTTGGACCCTCTCCTGGGGTAGAGGCTGGGGTGCAGTCGGCGTGGTGTAGTCGATGGGGACGGTGTTCAGGCACAGCGGGGGAGACAGGTTCGCTAGGCCTAGCCTCATCTTGGAAGATTGTGTCTTGGCTGCAGCAGGTGCTTAGCTGGACGACCTGTATTGGCTCCAGGCCTGGGTGATCGACAGCCTGGCGTCTCTTCCTCCTCTTTAGTTGTGCTGGGAAATGGGGTACAAGGAGTTATTGGGGGTGGGACACCACACCCAGCAGTGCTCAGGGGCCCACATAGTGCTGGTCTCCCATCAGAGACCCTCCCCATGTAGCACCTGTGCCTTGCCCTTGGATCCAAGCCCCCCACCTTTGGTTTTTCTGTTACTACCTTGGGGCTATACCCAGCAGTGCTCAGGGCTGACTCCTGACCTCGCTCGGGTCTCACCTGGGTGTGCTTGGGGGGCCCTATGGGGTGCTGGGGATCAAGCCTGGGTTGGCTGTGTGCCGGGACAGCGCCTTCCCCACCTCTCTGCTCCCCCTTCGTGGTTTCCTCTAGGGGGTTTGGTCTCCGTGGCTGTTTGGTCTCCGTGGCTCTGTGGCCAGGACAGCGCCTTCCCGCCTCTCTCTGCGCCCCCAGTGGATTCCTCTAAGGGGGTTTGGTCTTCGTGGCTGTTTGGTCTCTGTGGCTCTGTGGCCAGGACAGCGCCTTCCCCGCCACTCTCTCTGCTCCCCCTTAGTGGATTCCTTCGCCCATGGCTGTTTGGTGTCCGTGGCTCTGGAGGGCCGAGTGCCTGGTCCTGGTCCCCGGCAGGAGCTGGTCTGTACCGGTCTCCATCTGGGCTTTGCTGTCCTGCAGACAACACAGGTGCCCATACCCTTTGGGCAGGGCCACCGTGCGGCCTCTGGTCCTGCTCTGTGACTGCACTGGCCCCGGGCCCCCAGGGGAGGAGGTTCTGGTGCTGTTTCTTTCAGAGCAGAGAAATTGCGTGACGCCCTGCTCGTCCCGGATTTGAAGGCCGGGCGAGGTGAGGGCAGCTGAGAAGCGGCGACTGTCATTTCATGCTTTTCTGGTGGGGATCATCCCAGGAGCCCTGCTCGGTGGAGCGGAAAGGCCTCGGCGGGAGGCCGGCCCCTCCCCCACACTGTCCAGGCCAGAGCTCCGTCACCACCTGCCCACCCGTGGGAAAGCCACAGCCCAGCCTGTCCCTGCTGACAACCAGGCTGGCCTCCTCCAGGGAGCCCCGGGGGTTGCAGGGCTGACTTCCGGTGCGGGAAGTGGTTCCGCCAACATGGAGGTCACCGCGGGTTTCCGCTCTGTTCCCCAGAGGCAAACAGTGGCCTGGGCCCGTTAACGCATCACCCTCTCCATGAGTGCTCCCCCAGAGTGCGGCTCGACTGAGCATCAGGATTGAATTCTTAAATGAGTGATCAATTGCAGTAGTGAGTGAAAACGCTTCCTGTGAATGGACAGCTGCGGCCGGGAGCCGGTGGCCGCACGAGCCGGCGGCCACCCAGAGCCGGCGTCAGCAGTTACGCTAATGGCACTTAAAAGCCGGGGCTTCTCCGCGGCACCTCGGACTCCCCGCCGTCCTCTGCTTGATCGTGTGTCTCTGCTCAGAACCTGGCGGTGGAGAGTCCGTGACGAGCTCTCCTCCCTGGCAGGGCCTGTTCCCTCGGCTTCTGCGCTTGTTGATGGCAAGTGGCCCATTTGTTGTGACTCTGCTGTTTAACCGGATCTGGTGTGGTGGAAGCAAGACAAATCGTGTTTTTAACAACAGAACCGTTTAAGAACCCGGGCCCTGGAAGACGCGGTGTAAGGATGGCGAGATGTAAACAGCCTCCCCGAATCCGCTCGCAGGCCTCTCTGACCCTCCTCTGCTTTCCCAGGCCTTCAGAGCGCCAGAGGTCTCGAGCCGATGAAGTTGCAGCCCTCCGAGGGACTGACGACCCCAGCGTGGGAACCGTAGGGCTCGCGGTGCGTCCTCTCGGTGAGTCTCGGCACGGCTCGGAGCAAACCTGCCTCCCCTCCGGGAAGCGTTCTCCCGCCACGGCAGGCTCTCGGGACTCCTGGGCCTTTCTATTGATTGTCTTCTCAATTAATTGCATCTGGTATTTTCATTTATCAAAAGCAAAATACATGTAATTAAACTCGAGGCAGTCTTAGTTCCGGGGACGGATGGCTCTACCGCTGCTGCCGTGGAGCTAAATCAGCGGACTCCGACTCCAAGGAAACTCGGGCCAGGAACGGCATCATGTCCAGCAGGCACACTGGACAGCGAACCCTAGGAAGTGATGTCAGGGCTTCTTGCCGTATTAATTACGAGGAATAAAAATGGCTCGGGCGGGCGCCGCCTGCCTCCCCACGCGGCGTGAGGAGGATGACAGATGGCTCAGGACTCCTGTGTCAGCGCGGGCGCCGCGAGCCTCCAGGCAGGGCTGGGGCAGGGGTGCGTGGCTATAGCCCACCCTGCTGTGCTCCGGGGGCGGTGGCTCTGCAAACAGCCCGCGGGGATCCCACCTTCTGCCCTCCGCAGGGTCCGGGTTCCTGCGCTTGTGCCAGTCTTGAGCCGATTTCACAGAACCTGGGTCTGACCCAACGATTCGCAGTGGCAGCTTGTCAGAAATGATTTTTTTTATCTTTTTAAAAACGGTTTTATGGGCACAACAGTGTCATATTTACTTGTTTTAATTTGGGGCTTATTGGCGGTACTGGGGCAACTTTCTCCTGGCTCTGTTCTTAGGGTTTGCTGTCCAGTGTGGACGTGCTGGACATGATGCCAGGACCCTGGACACACACTGCCGTGGTTTCCCCAGCCTGTAACTGCAGCCGTCCTGAGCCCCTGCGAGCCTGCTCTCGGCTGCTGTCTCTGCTGTCTCTGGGTCAGGAGCTGGCCTAAGCGAGGCTGTAGTGTGTGGGCGGGATCCATGGCAACGTAGCGTCTAACGCCCCTTCGTGAGCACCTGTGGGACCCCCCCAGCCGCTGCTGAGCACCGGCCCAGGAAGGGTGGGGGTCGCTTGCTCTCCCGGGGCGGCGGACTGCAGTGCTGGCTCAGGCTTGCCGGCAGCGTTAGGGTGCGGGAGACCCACGTAGCATGGCTCGGTCTGGGGAGGGTGAAGCCACAGAACCTCCCTGAAGCCGCGATTACCCGAACGGGGCTGCCTTCCCGTCCCGAGGCGCTGCCCGGTGTCTGCAGGGCCCACCTTCACGCGGACGCACCTATCAGGGCTCACCTGTGCTGTTGATCACTTCTGGGAGTCTCGGTAGAATTTTCGGTTTTTTTTACTTTTTTTCTTTTTTCCTTTATTTATTTTTTAGTTCAAGGTGCTTGTCGTGGTTGTTCCATGTTGGCGTTTGTGGTTCCGGAAGCGGCCGTGACTGCTCGAGCCCTGCCCTTTGTGTTCGTGTGGGGTCCCCCACCCCATCATCTGAGCCTGTGACCCTGGGCCCGGGCTGCTCTAGTCCTCAGCTTCTCGCTGCTGAGTCCCGCCATGAGCGTGTCCGCTGGTGTTTGTTCTCACGCTGACTCACTGACCGCTGCGTGGACGCAGGCCTGGCCTCCCGCCCTCTCTGCTCCTCCGGCCCTGGGTGTTTCGGGCGTCCCCTCCCTGGCGGTGTGTCTGAGCTCTCAGCAGAGACGTTGCCTGGTGTTTGTTCTGGTGTGGGGTACAAGCGTGTATGTGGGGTACAGGTGTGTGTGGGGTACAGGTGTGTATGGGGAGTACAGGTATGTGGGGGGGTACAGGTGTGTATGGGGGGGTACAGGTCTGTGTGTGGGGTACAGGTCTGTGTGGGGGTACAGGTGTGTGGGGGGGTACAGGTGCATGGGGGTACAGGTCTGTGTGTGGGGTACAGGTGTGTGTGTGGTACAGGTGTGTGTGTGGTACAGGTGTGTGTGGGGGTACAGGTGTGTGTGTGGGGTACAGGTCTGTGTGGGGGTACAGGTGTGTGGGGTACAGGTGTGTGTGTGGTACAGGTGTGTGTGGGGGTACAGGTGTGTGTGTGTGGGGTACAGGTGTGTGTGTGGGGTACAGGTGTGTGTGGGGTACAGGTGTGGCGGGTACAGGTGTGTGTGGGGGGTACAGGTGTGTGTGGCGGGTACAGGTGTGTGTGGGGTACAGGTGTGTGGGGGGGTACAGGTGTGTGGGGGGTACAGGTGTGTGTGGGGGGTACAGGTGTGCGTGTGGGGTACAGGTGTGTGTGGGGGGTACAGGTGTGCGTGTGGGGTACAGGTGTGCGTGGGGGTACAGGTGTGCGTGGGGGGGTACACGTGTGTGGGGGGGGTACAGGTGTGTGTGGGGAGTACGTGTGTGTGGGGGTACAGGTGTGTGTGTGGGTACGTGTGTGTGTGGGGGTACAGGTGTGTGTGTGGGGTATAGGTGTGTGTGGGGGTACAGGTGTGCGTGTGGGGTACAGGTGTGGGGGGTACAGGTATGTGGTACAGGTGTGTGTTGGGGTACAGGTGTGGGGGTACAGGTGTGGGGGGTACAGGTGTGTCTGGGGTACAGGTGTGTCTGGGGGTACAGATGTGGGGGGGTACAGGTGTGTGTGTTTTGGGGTGGTGGTGTTGGTTCTGCACTTGGGGGCTGTGGGTGCTTTGAGCAGTGGAGGAAATCGGGGCTAGGGGGCCCAAGGTTCCTGGGTTCAGGTCTGAGTCCCGCTGTGGAGGACGTTCGCCTGGGGCAGGCAGTGACCGGCAGGGGGCCGGAGCTGTGGGGCTGCCTGTGAGGATGAGAACGGGGGGCCTGGAGGGGGCGCAGGCAGAGGGCGCCGACGGCTGAGCAGGGTCTCCCCACGGGGCCGGGTCTCCCCGCACTCCTCCACAATAATGACCAATGGCTGCACAGGCCCGGCTCCACACACCCACATCCCCGCTGGTCCCCCTCTCTCAAGCTCTCTCCCTGCCCCTCTCTCCTCCCCTCCTTCCCCCTCCTCCTCCCTCTCTCTCCCTCTCCTGTCTCTCCCCTCTCAGGTAGTTCATCTGACACATGCTTTACCGAGGTCCCATCTTGCGTCGTCCGGGGTCAGCAATGGTGACGGTGTCTCTGAGTGTGGTCCCTAGTGCTGGTCATCACGCGTGAGGCCTGGCTCCAGTGTCCTGCACATGCCCAGGCTCCGACGATCCACCCTCACGGGCTGCTGTTAGCACATCCAGTTGCTGGCCTTAGGTGGGTCGTGCCTGGCGGTGCTGTCTGGGGGTTGCTCCCCGGGTGCTCGGGACACCTACAGGGGAGTCTGTTCGGCGGCGGCTGTTTCCAGCCTTTGTCAGCTCGGCTGGTCCCGGCCACGCTCCACAGTCCCGGTGTTGCCCAGAAAGCCGCTGTGGGCTCCGGCCCTGCAGTCGTCCAAGGCAGCAGGAAGGGCTGTTGGTGTGTTTTCGCCTGGTGCTGACTCTGGTCAGGGCAGAGGCGCTGCCCCCAGTGCAGGGAGATCCGGCAGGCTGGGGGCCAGCAGGGGCCCTCCGCAGTGACTCGTCCCTGTGGGCTGGGCCTGACAGCTGGGAATTGGGCCTGTCTGCGCTCCCTCTCCACAGATGTGGGCAGCCGGGGCCTCTGGCCTCGAGTCCCTCCTGAGGGCCAGCTCAAAGGCAGCCCCTGGCCGGCCACTCACTTCTGGGGCACCCAAGGGTCGTTTCAGAGCCCAGCCCTGCTCAGCCACCGACTCTCCGTCATTTTAGCCAGCAGTATTGGGGGGGCGGTGCTTGGGGTTTTGTCCATTGTGTTTGGGCCTGCATCTGGCCATGCCCAGGGATCACTCCGGGGGTGGGTGGACCCTGTGTGGTGCCAGGGATCAAACTGGGGCCAGCCGCCTACAGCCCTGCCCTTTCTCTGCCCAAGTAAATGGGTCGTGCCCTCGTGCTCATTCCATACCAGGCGGGCCGGGTCTTGCCAGTCTTGGACAGAGAGTGAAGGTGATGGAGAGGCTTGCTCTGTGCCAGGGCATCCTCACACTGCTCTGCCCCCACCCCAGGGCCCTGGCTGGCCACTGCTGTGGGACCAGGTGTGGGGCTGGGGTGGCCTCCATGGACTGCCTGTCCCCCCAGCCTGGCCTGATCACTTCATCCTGACGAGCAGCGGAACAGCTGCCAGTGTGGGGGGGCCCCCAGGCCCCGTGGCCAGGCTGGGCCACCTCGCATCGTGGAGGGAGCCGCCCCTGGGGGTGAGGCCAGGGGCGTGGTGGCCAGAGGTCGATGCCGTAGCGCTGTGTTGTAGGGAATGAAATTTTCTCTCGAGTACGGGAGATGGTCCCCCGGTGTGTGACCGCAGCCGGGGAGGGCGTGTGCTTGTCTCACTCCCCTCCCTCCCCTCTCTCAGGTTTGGGGCTACCCCTGCCATGCTCGGGGCTTGCTCCTGCCTCTGCACTCTGGGATCACTCCTGTCTCCTGGCAGTTATGGGAAGCTGGGGATGGAACCCGGGCCAGCCGCTGTGAGGCAAATGCCCTCCCCTCTGCTACCGCTCTGGCCCCAGATCCGTCTCAGCAGATGCTCTGAGAGGAGGGAGGGCAAAAGCAGTGTGGTCTGTGAGGGGCTGTGTGCGCTACACCGCTGTGTACTGTCGGGGGCACCAGCGCCTGGTTTCTAAACACGTCTGGGTGTTGGTGTGGGACAGCGACGTGGGCTCAGCCGTGATCCCGGGCGGTAGCTCCGTCTGGGTGTTGGTGTGGGACAGCACCGTGGGCTCAGCCGTGATCCCGGGTGGTAGCGCCGTCTGGGTGTTGGTGTGGGACAGCGATGTGGGCTCAGCCGTGATCCTGGGCGGTAGCTCCGTCTGGGTGTTGGTTCAGCCACTGCAATTCAGCTATGACCCTGCATCACTCTGAACTCGGTCACAGCTCCCGGGGAGCATTCGAGAAGCTGTCTGAGGTTTTGGAAAGGCCCTTTTTGAAAGGCCCTGGGACCCTGGGACCGCCCCAGGCAGCCAGGAGTGATCCGAGTGCAGAGCCAGGAGCAGTGAGTCCTGAGCACTGCTGGGTGCGGCCCCCCAAACAAACAACAGGAAAACCGAAAGGGCCACCTGGCCAGCTTGAGGCCGGCCCTGCCGCCTCCCCATAGCCCCATCCTGATTTCACGCATTTTTCTAGAGTGAAACTTTCCCACGGCCTTAGACTCCCCATTCTCCGGCTGGTCCCGGGCCTGCTGCTCCTCTAGCCGCTATCAGACCCACAGCCGAACACAGTGGCTTTGTTTATTGATGGATTCGTTTATTTTTTGGCAAACTTGGCAACTCCCACCTGGCCCCATGCTGTTAAAAATAAAGTCTTCCTGGTTAACTGAAGCCATTAGCAATTCATTCTTTCCACGTAGCAATTAAGATAATTCCCCTAGACTTGTACCAGTTAACGATAAATAGGAGGTTTAAAAAGAAAACGCTGCGTAATTCGTGGCGCTTTTGTACGGGCACGTGGCGGTGCAGGAGATGGTCCCCGTGAGTGATAGTGCGCGTGGGGTGAGGCGGGGCCTCCGTGCTTATCCCGAGAAACGGCCGGACGGTGACATTTATACATATTTCATCATGCCGTTTCTTTAGGCCCAGGGAGCAAACAAATCAATTTCTCAGCAGTCTGCTATTTAAAAGGAACCTGGGCGACCTGCGGTGTAAGTCACAGAAGCTGTTGGGATTAATTACACACGGGAAGGACCAGAGCACGGGGGGCCGTCCTGCGGCTGGGCAGAAACCCCCGCACTGCCGAGTGGAAGCTGTCACCGGGGCTCCCCCTGCGCCCCCATCCCATCTCCCTTCTGGCGAACCGGACCCCATGGCCGCCTGCACGTCCAGTGGGCACCACCGTGGGCGGGCCCTGGGCAGGACGGGCACCGGGCAAGCCTGTGCCTTGTAAGGCAACACCTTCCTGTGCTCTCCTCCCTTCTCTGTCCAGGGCCTTTGTTCGTCTCAAAGGCGGCCTTTGTTGGCCAGGGCAGGGTGGAACCTGCAGCTCCTTGAAAAATTCCGCCCAAGCAGTGCCATGCGGTCAGCTGGGCTCCTCGAGCTTCCTGGGGCCGCCTCCTTGCGGAGGCTGACGTGCTGGGCGGTGCCATGCGGTGGGGGCCTCGCTTTCCTCAGAGTGAAGCTGGCTGCAGGTCTCTGCATTACCCCCTCAGCACTGCGGACACGGGCCCTCTCACGCCAGGGAGCTGTGCGCCCCAGGGGCTGCTGACCCTGCCCACCCCAGACCCCGCCCCACATCCTCAGCCCTACGGTCTGTCAGGTTGGCGTCCCGGTGCCCAGAGCCCCCACTCAGGAGTGTTGGAATCTGTGTCTCTGGGTGGAGCGGCCTCATTAGGCGTCGGGGCCTTATTCGCACAGAAGCAAGCCCTAGGGTGCCTTGTTGCTCTGGCTTGGTTTGGGGGCCAACCTGGAGGTGCTCGGGGATGCACCCAACACAGTGCTCGGGGGTGCTCTCAGCACAGTGCTTGGGGGTGCTCCCAGCACTGTGCTCGGGTGCTCCCCATACAGTGCTCGAGGTACTCCTAACACTGTGCTCAGGGGATGCTCCCAACACAGTGCTCGGGGTGCTCCCAACACAGTGCTCGGGGTGCTCCCCAACACAGCTCTGGGTGCTCCCAACACTGTGCTCGGGGTGCTCCCAACACTGTGCTCGGGGGATGCTCCCAACACAGTGCTCGGGTGCTCCCAACACTGCTTGGGATACTCCTAGCACTATGCTCAGGGTGCTCCTAACACTGTACTTGGGGGTGGGCGCCCCCAACGCTGTGCTCGGGGTACTCGTAGCACTGTGCTTGGATGCTCCTAACTGCTCAGGGGACCTGTGGTGCTGGGGGACCTGGTCCCCCTGCTGTGCCTCAGCTCTTGCTCTCTCTGACCCTGAAGCTCGGCTTTCATCTCGCCGGGTGGAACTGGCTCACAGCGTCAGAAACAGCCTGGGGAAGGGTCTCAGGAGGGTCCCCCTACCTCCTCAGATTTCTGTGCGGCTCGGCGCCTCTGAGAGAGAGTCCTGGGGTCATTGGGTAGACGGCGGAGGCGGTGCTGCCCAGCAACAGAAGGCGTAGCCTCAGCGCCTGCCTGTGGGAGAGTCTGGGAGAAAGTGAGGTTGGAGAGTTTAGAGGCAGGGGCTGTGCCTGCCGCTTCCTGCCACAGGGAAGGGCAGGGGGTCCAGGGCAGGAGTCTGAAGCCTGGAGGGGGCAGGGGCCGAGTCCCCTGGGGTCCTGAGCGTGGTGACCTGAGTAGTCGGGGCCTCCTGGGGCTCCAGCCGGATGCGTGCGGGTTGTGAAGGAGGTAAGTGGCTTCCAGAGCCCCGGGCCCGTCCCGGGGACCAGAGGGCAGATGGCCTGCAGATCAGGTTCTGCCGGGCCTGCGTGACCTGCCTTTGGGGACGGGCACTGTTTCCTGCCTGGTCCGCTGACAGCCCCAGACCCCGCGGTGGTCGGGATCCTCTGCTGAGAGGCCGCTACTCCTGGCTGTCTGTAATTCAATTGGAGCTCGCTTCTGTTTCCTGACTATGGCCGAGACGGCCTGAAACCTCAAGTGTTCTACGGCCTCTGGAAGGACAGAGCAGATGGGTGCTGTGCGGGCAGCAGGGCCCAGCCGCAGGCCAAGACCACGGTCCCTGCGTCCTGTGTCCTCCCCCTAGCCCTGGCTGGGCCTGTCTTCTTGGTCTGGTGCCTGAGGGAGGTAGAGGGGCTTCCTGCTGGTTGGGGCTCGTGGGCTGGGTGCTGTGGGCTGACCCTGACGGGGGCGGGGAGGGCAGCGAGGAGTGTGCCTGGCCTCAGTGGGACGCAGGGGGCAAGGCCACTGGTGGAGCTGCGGGCTATGGTCAGGAGTGGCTGCTGTCGGGGCCAGAGCCATAGTTCAGCAGGTCTGATCCCCATCATCCCATAGCATCCCGAGCACCACCAGGAGGAATTCCTGAGTGCAGAGTCAGGAGTAACCCCTGAGCATCGCCAGGTGTGATACAAAAGGCCAAGAAATAAAAACAATATTAAAAGCTAAAAACTGGTATATTTAACATTGGGCTGTTGCAGTATATAGAACGGCTTAGTCTTTGTGTACATTGTAAATATAGTCACTACAGTAAATCTAGCTACGGATATCCGGGAATATCCGTCACCCTCGTACCTGCAAGCATGTAATCAGGTTCCGGGCGTGGCTGCTGTCCTGCACCCTCTGGAGGCAGGGGGTCCCTCTGAGGCCCTCCCAGGTGGCCCCCGAGTAGAGACTGTGCCTTTACCTCCCATGTGGCTTTTCACATGGGCAGGCTGGCTCTGGCGCAGAGCTCTGCCTGGCTCGTGTCTGTGCCCGTTGGGCGATGCCCGAGAAGCTGCAGGGTGTTTCCGTCCCTGCTGGCCCCCTCCCAGCCCCCCAGGAGGAGGCAGTGTCCAGGCAGTGCTCTGATGTCTCCAGAGCCGCCCTCTGGGATGTGGCTGAGCTGAGGTCCAGCCCAGCTGCCTGGGCCCCGTTTCCCGTGCTGGGGCGGAGCCTGTGGTCAGCCCTGCGCTGAGTGTGGCGAGCAGGCGTGGCCGTCAGCGTGGAGGAGCGGTGCCCGGGAGAGGCCACTTAGCACGGTCACTTTACATGAAAGGCCGCCAGGCCCAGGTCAGCGGGTTTGGGCTCCTGCATTTTATGGCAAAGTCTAAAGGTGCGGGTTTGTCACGACCGATGTTGATTCAGACTGTTGAGTTTCACACTCAGTCACGGCGGCATGGTTGAAGCCGGGGCTAGTTGCGATCTCTCGCCAGAGTTAGTTGATGGCGTGATAGAATAGCGCCCTTGCTTTTATTAACAGTCCTGGCTATAAGCGAAGCACACCTAATAGGAGAATTTAGCAAAAGTAGTCGTAATAGCCAGACAATTTGGAATCCGTAGCACACGCCATAAATCTCAAATGTTGGTCTCATTTCAAGCGCACTGTTGCACCCCACAGATTTTTGGGGTGACCCACCCCCGCCCGGGCCCCCTTTTTTCTATATTAAAAATATTTGTTTAAGTGCAGATTTTGATTTGCAGTTGAGGGAGAGAATTTGGGAAATGGGAGGCCGTCCACTGATGAGACCAGTCTGTCCACTGATGAGTCCACTGATGAGACCAGTCTGGTTGCGTGGTTCACTCGTACCCGTCTGTACATTCTCCACTTCCAAAAGTGATGGTTTATTATTTTTTTCAAGGTAGACTCTTCTGTATTTATTTCTTTTAAATTATTTTATTATACCACCGTTAGATATACTATTATATCTTATTCATGTTTGAGTTTTGGCTCTACAGTGTTCCAGCACCCATCCCTCCCCGTGGCCATCTCCCCATCACCAATGCCTGCCTCCATGGCGGGTTCTGTATCTCCTTCTCTCTCTCCTCTCTCCCTCTCTCCTTCTCACTTCCCTTTCTTACACATTGTGGATTGTAGTATATTCTAGGACGTGATTGGTTCCACTAGTTTGATGTATTGCGCTCCTGTGACTGGGGAGAGCCAGATGGCAGCTCTCCCTGGTGTGTCTGAGTCTGTTGGTTGCCCTGGGGCAGTTTGTGGGTGGGGCCTCCAGGACAAGTCAGAGAGGGGGAGTGGGGACCCCAGCTCCATCTCACAAATGGAGGTGACTTCCACCTCCGAGAGCTGCCTTCCTGGGCTTGAACTCGGCTCTCTGAGATCAGCATCTCTCCTGGGTGATCAGCATCTCTCCTGGGTGGGCTCTGATGTGCTGTGGTGTCTGGACCGTGAAAATGGCAGCTATTATGGTGAGCAAGTCTCACTACAGTAAATCTAAGGTGATGGGCCCATTCCCAAATCCATCTGTCCTCCTGGAGCCTCATGGTCAGCTGAGCTGGGGAGAGCCGGATGGCAGCTCTCCCCGGTGCTTCTGAGTCTCCGCATGGTGTGTGATGATTCATTTTTGGAGGGAAGGTTGTGTGCGCTTGGCAGTGCTCAGTGGCTGTTACTGCCTTGGTGCTTGGGACCTTTGTCAGCCTATTTGGGGACCATGCGGGGCCGGGAATCGAACCTGAGTGGGCTGCGTGCGTGGCCAGTGGCTTGTCCATACTGTCTGGCACCCCAAAGGGGCATTTCTTTCTTTACTTTTTCTTTTGGATTTTTGGGTCACACCTGACAATGCTCAGGGATTACTCCTGGCTGTGCTCCTGGTGATGCTTGGGGGACTACATGGGATGCCAGGGATCAGACCAGGCGGGGGCAGGGCAACGCCCTACCCATAACCTGTCCGTCCCCGCACCCCCCAGGGTAATTTCTTTCTTTCTTTTTTTTTTTTTTTTTTTTTTTTTTTTTTTTTTGCTTTTTGGGTCATACCCAGTGATGCCCAGTTACTCCTGGCTTTGCACTCAGGAATTACTCCTGGTGGTGCTCGGGGACCATATGGGATGCCGGGATCGAACCCGGGCTGGCATGGGCCGGCTGCATGCAAGGCAAACGCCCTACCCCTGGGCTATCGCTCCGGCCCCAAAAGGGTAATTTCTAAGCACACAGGTAGAAGCATGTTTGCCGTCACCTGGGATATAGTGTGTGTGTGTACACACACACACACACACACGCACACACACACACACCCTGATCCAGTTGACATGTACACACAGGTGCAGCGTTTAAAGGATCACCGTTTGGGGCCATCCGTTCTGGTCCTGCCCAGGGGACAGTCTTGCCCAGTGTAGCGGGAGTGCTGTTGGGTGTGTGGAGCTTGAGTTACCAAAGAAATGGATTTATAGCTTTTGACATTCTCCTCTTAGAATTAATTAGGTGGCTAATCATTATAAAAACCATTTTCTTTGGCTCTGGTCTCCATTTAATAGAGCTGCCTGCGCCCGGCGCTTGTCAGTTTCAAACCGAGTATCGTGTCTTGGCTTTTATGATCCGCCAGGAGAAAATGGAAGGAAATTCTTTATAATATGCTAATTGATCTGTTTGGGATTTTTCAGATCGAGACAACATCTGTGCTCGCCGGGAGCACAGCAAAGGGACCTTTGATCTTCCCAGAGGACACATCTAGGCCAGGCCACGTGTGACCTCTCACAGGCAGACAGTGGCCCCCACAGGCCTGGCAGGGTGCAGGGGTGCGTGGTCCCGAGGCTGGCGAGGGGCTGAGAGGGCCCCGTCAGAGTGGGCCGGGTCGGCCAGTTTTGGAAGCAGCTGGGAGGGTCACCCTCGCCCTTCTGGGGTGTCCTTTGCCCTTGGTGGGGGTTTGGGCCGCTGACCGCCTCATCTTTCCTACGGCTGGTGACTGCTGAGAGAAGGGACGCCGTCTGCTCGCGTAAGGGAGGCTCCTCAGCTCGGCAAGGGCGCGCAGCTGCTAGGGCGCGTTCTCAAGGTGGTGGACGGGGCCTCAGGTGAGGTTCTGGGGCATCAGAGCTGGGGGCCGGGCCAGCCCCGCCCTGTGGGGTGCTCCAGAGTGGGTGTCTGAGCCTGTGGGTCTCGGCTGCACAGCCAGTGCCAGGCCACGCTTTCCTGGGGGTGGAGGCGAGAGATTTGTCAGCACCCGGCAGAGGTGGGATTCGAACTTGCGCCCGCCCCGATCTGCCTGCCTGTAAATTCCCCTTTGCGCCTCCCCCAAATGAGGTTCCTGTTGGCGCCGAGTGTCCTGGCCAGCTCGGCCTTATTTTGTCTCCCAAGAAACCAAGCCATGCTCAGGGAGGTTTGGGCCCCCTTTCTGGGCAGCTCACTGCGGGCCCGAGGGCGTGGGGCCGTGGGCTGAGCCTGGGCCCTGCCTGAGCCCCACATGTTCTCCTGAGGTCCACTTTTGTGTGAGGGCCACACCCGGCGCGCTCAGGGGGACCCTATGGGGTCCAGGGGACCGGAGCTGAGCTTTTTGCATGCAAGACAAGGGTCCTCCCTCAGCACGATTGCTCTGGCCCTCCCTGCCCCAGCAGTGGGCTTTTTTTTTTTTTTTTGTTTTGGGTCACACCGATGTCAGGTTACTCCTGGCTCTGCACTCAGGAACACCCGGCGGGCTCGGGGACCTATGGGATGCCGGGATCGACCCAGGCCAGACAGGCCGGCCGGGCAACGCCTACCGTGGCTATCGCCCGCCCCAGCAGTAGGCTTTTGACAACCGCTTAGTTCGCGCCACACCCCGCTCACACTTGGGCACACACGTGTGCACGCAGACACGCCTGCATTTCCACAGCACGGCCCCCTCCCTGAATCAGGTCGGGTGGGGAGTTGTTGGGGTCCCCACCCACTTGGGGAGCAGATATGGAGGCTTCTCTCTGGGCACGCTGGGCACGCTGAGTCGTGGTACAGCCTGGGCTTGGAGGAGAGCGAGCAGGGCCAGCCTCCCGTTGGAGGTGAGCAAGCAGCCATCTTCTCATTGGAGGAGAGCGAGCAGGGCCGGCCTCCCATTGGAGGAGAGCAAGCAGGGCCGGCCTCCCATTGGAGGAGAGCTAGCAGGGCCGACCTCCCATTGGAGGAGAGCTAGCAGGGCCGGCCTCCCGTTGGCCCCTCGCGCTCGCCCTGTGCCAGGTGGTTCTGCCACGTGCCAACGCCGTTAGGAGCACGGAAGACCGAGTCAGCAGGCGCCCGCACTACTATCTCATTAAATTTTCAGGCAAAAGCTGCAAAAATTAATTGGAGGCGTGTAATAGTTTAGAACGTGAGCCGGCTTATGGTAATATAAATTACTGGAAGAGAAGACAGTTTTATATACTGAGAGAGCAAAAACTGGTTTACTTTAATGAGAAGAGATAGGAATGTAGAGCTATTTTTTCATTACAGATCCACGCTCAAGTGTTTGGACTTACTTGATGAATAGAGTTAATTCGCTGCTACAGTTCCAATAACTCATAGTGCACACTTTAATGACTTCTAGATAAAAACAGGATTGAAATGTTAATTTCTCTGAAGAAATTGGGGCCTTCGTGGATTCAGGCTCCCCCATGAAGCCGCTGGTTCGTTCCACTCAGCTGTCTCCGCGCTCCTCCTTGCCGCGTCTTCACCCGGCTTGTTCACCTTCTGTTTCCGGAAGGAACGTTTGTGATCTTGGGGAGACCACCCGGCAGGCGCAGGGGTCTGGCTCAGCTGCCCCCTCTGCTCTGGGTGGGGCCCCCTGAGCGGGGCTCCTTCCCCCCGGCTGTGCTGACTCCCTGCTTCTGAGCTGGGACCAGAAGCCCTCTTTCTGGAGTGGTGCAGGAATCTCACCTTATTTTGTGTATTTTTGGCTACTTTTCCACTTTCTATGATTTGGGGGGTCTCTCTCCTGCAGGGCAGATTCCTCTCCAGGCAAAAGGAAAAAATAAAGAGAGGTGGGCCAGAGCGATAGTCCAGCAGGTCAGGCATCTGCCTTGCATACAGCTGACCCGGCTTGGATCCCGGCATCCCACAAGGTCCCCAGAGCCTTCTAGGAGTGATCCTGGTGTAGCCCAGACACAAACAAACAAATACAAAAAGTTGAGCGGAAAAAAATGAACTGTTCTTTAAGAGATGAATGAATGAGGGGCCAGAGCGACAGCACAGCGGGGGAGGGCATTTGTTTTTCACATGGCCGACCGGTTCCATCCCCAGCAGCCCATGTGGTCCCCTGAGCACCGCTAGGAGTAATTCCTGAGTGCAGAGCCGGGTGTGACCACGAAAGAAAAACCAAAAAAAAAAAAGGAAAGAACGGATCCTGGTGTTTGTATCTAAGGAATACTCAGAATTTCTTATTCCCAGTTTCTGCTGATAAACTCGCAGGCATTTCCTTTTTTTTTCTTTTTTTCTTTTTTTGCTTTTTGGTCACACCCAGCAATGCTCAGGGGTTTCTCCTGGCTCTGCGCTCAGGAATTACTCCCTGGTGGTGCTCGGGGACCATATGGGATGCTGGGGATCGAGCCCGGGCCGGCACAGGCCGGCCGCATGCAAGGCAACGCCCGGTACCCGCTGGGCTATGGCTCCAGCCCCTCCATCCAGTTTTTTTTTTCCTTCAAATTTTATTACACCACTTTTAGACATACAATTGCAAGATGCTCATGTCGAGTTTTGGTTCTACAGTGTTCCAACACCCATCCCTCCACCCGAACCCATCGCCCCCCCCCTCCCTCCCCCTCCCACACCTCAACTACTTGGCGGGTTCTGTATGTCTTTTTCCTCTCCTCTCTCCTCTCCCTCCCACCTACCTTTCCTACACATCGTAGAATGCAGTACATTAAAGGACATAACTGTTTCCACTAGTTTGATGGACCACACGGCCGCTTGCAGCCACGCAACGTTGGGGCCTCATGGTCAGCGTCCAGACAGCGAATATGGCGCCAATGTGGTGGGAGAGTCTCATCCGGCTGCTTCCGGGACCCCCAGAGGTGATGGGCCCACCCCAAAAACCCATCTGTCCTCCTGGGGGCCCCATGGTCAGCTGAGCCTGGGGAGAGCAGAGTTCCAGCTTCCCCAGCCGACGTCTCTCCATCCAGTTTTTTGAACAAGAACGCCAACACGGTGAACGTTACCCGTGGAAGGGGCTGGGCTTTGAGCTTGGGTGGGGGCGGGGTGCAGCTCCCCACCCATGATTTCCCTCTAGGCGCACTGTTCAGGGGCTTTCTTGAAAGAGCCGTCGGCGCCAGGGACAGGGAGGGCCTGGCCAGCCTCGTGGGTGAGCATCGGCCTGCACACAAATGTGGGGGTCCGTGGAGACCCCCAACCGGGTCTGTGCTGCGTCCTGCTGCCTGCTTGGCATCCGGCCTCTGCTCTCACACCAGCCTGCACACGCGGCTTCCTTCGCCCCCTCTGAGCAGGAGGGTGCGTGGCTCCTTCCCTACACCGGGTGCCCACCCAGTATGCCCACCTGGATCTGGTGCGGGGCTCGGGGCTGTCTCTGAGTGCTGTGCACCCACTGTCCCTGTGCGCGTTGAGAAAGTCGCCTCCTGGGCCGTCTGCCTTCTGGCTGGGTCTGTCCACCCTGTGTGCTGGGCTGGCTCCATGTCCAGGCGCACGCCGCAGGCCCAAGGTGCTGATGAGTGCCCGAGCCTCGCACCCACCTCCCAAGCTCTCCCGACCTGTGGCCCTTCGTTCCCGCCACCTTCTCTCGGGTGACACGCGGCCGCTTGCGGCTGCGCGTGACCGAGCGCCTCTTCCCTGTCACGGCGGCTCACATCTGTGTGTTCGTGTTTCCTGAACTTTAATTGAAGTCGTTTAGTTACCCCCTGCTGCTCAGAGACTGGGGACGATTAGGAAAGTCCCGTCTGTCCTTGGAACCGTTCTATTGCTTCCCTGTGCCGAGGGGAGACGCCGCTATCTCCCTGCACTGAGTGATGGCCACTCTTTAATTCAATTACTTGCTGCAGTGCTGGCCAGCCGTGGTCTTGGGGAGCCAGATGCCTGGGGTGACTCCCCACACGGCTGTCCTCGTTCCTTCGTGTTTTCCCCTCAAAGTCTGGGTGCATCCTGGCCGCTGCACCCCTCCCGTCCGGCTGGCTCCAGGCCCTGTGTACCATTCAGAACATGCATTGGGAATGGCACATGCCAGGGTCATGCCAATCCTGCCTCAGGGCCAGGAATTATCTGTCCGGAGCTATTAAGTCAGTGGGGCTGCCCCAGCTGCGTCAGTCGGGAGCCTGGGTGCGGGGCCGGGCAGCTGTGAGTGGGCCGCTGGCTTGCTGGAGCGAAACACACTGGCTTGAGAGGAGACCAACCCACCTGACAGTCTTCTCGACCAGCGCTTCCTGATGTGGAAAACCTGGAGGTCTGCAGCGGTGGCCAGCGGGAGACGTGGAGGTGGCCGGTGCCCCGGGGGGACAGTCCTGCAGAGAGCCCTTCCTGGGGGTGCAGGAACGGTCTGTTCAGGGGCTGGGAGCGCCGGCGGGCCTTCCGCCCCTTGTCTCTGTTCTGTCCCTCCCGTTTCTCAGCCTGAGGGAGTGTCCAGGGCTCTCTGGAAACCATGCGCCTGGCGGGAAGCCCTAGGGCTGAGGGCCAGCTGGGGAGGTGGGCGCTGCCCCCACTAGGCCTGAGCTGTGGCGCTGGGTGCGAGGAGTCGCCTTGTTCCAGAGTCTGGGGGCTGCACCCTCCTGGTGACCTCGCCCTCCTGGTGACCTCGCCCTCCTGTGACCTCGCCCTCCTGTGACCTCGTCCTCCTGTGACCCTCGTCCCTCCTGTTCTCTGCAGTTTGTCCAGGAGTGTGGGGGCTGCGGAAACCCAGTCTGACGAGGAGACAAGTCTGGTGTGTGTGTTGTCTGTGTGTGTGTGTGTGTGTGTGTGTGTGTGTGTCGTGCAAGGCATGTCTCTGCTTGTGTGCCGTGCCTGTGTGTGTGCGCGTGTCTGTCTGGGAGTGTGTGGGCCTCTGTCTCTCCTTCGCAGCGAGGTCAGTAGGATGTTGTCACTCCAGTGTGTACAGCCTGTTTACGGCAGATTCTCCCAAACTTCTTTCCAATTAAAACAAATCCCTTGGTGCCCCCTGGGAAATCTGTTTCCAGCAGACAGACAGCAGCACCTCCATTCTGCTGTTGTTCTGTGGAAACGGCGCTTGCCTTCAGGACAGTCCATGCCCTGTGACCTGGTCAGCCCAGCCTAGGCCCCGGGGCTCTGCTGCACCAAGCGTCTGTCAGTCACGGCTCAGGGTTCCACCCCGCTCTCTGTCGGGGGTGGGGCGCCCCTGAGCTCGTCCAGCTCTCTGGCCTGGACCTCTGACACAAGACGTCCCGGTTCTTCCTCCCTGCCGGGTGGCCTCGGAAAGGGGCCCTGTGTGAGGCCACGTCCCGCAGGGGCCCGCCGCGCCCCCCAGCTCTCCCCGGCCAGTCTTGTCCTCTCGTGGTATTCTGTTGGCCAAACAGCCACGTGCTCTGTGCCTCGGTTTCCCCCTTGTAGATAGGGACCATATGTGGGCCTGGGGGGCCCCCAGGAGGCCTGACCCTCGTCGCTCCTCCGCCCCGAGCAGAGTCCACAGTGGCTCTTCCGTGGGCAGGATGTCCCGTGCCTCCTTGACCGTCGGTGACAGACTGGCCTGCTCAGGACCTGCTGGGCCCAGAGTGCAGATGTGTGAGTGGCTTTCACCAGGTCTCGGCCGCTCAGCCCCAGCACGGAAGCTTCTGGAACTGTGCTTGTGGGCAGCTGGCCCCGGGATGCCAAGCACACGCCTGTACCACGCTTGCTCCAGCGCCCGCTTGGTGGGTCAGCACTTGGCGTCTTCTCTTGACTTCCCGGGCCTGGCTGGCCCGGCCATCTGCCTGGGTGCCCCTGCCGTGCCACGGCTGGAGCAGGCAGAGGGGACACAGCCTGGGCATCCGTGATGGACCCGGGTCTTGGCAGACAGCTGCTGGCAAGGATTGGAGGGTGGACGGGCTCCGCTGCCCAGTGCAGGACGGCCAGAGCAGAGCTCATGGACCAAGCCCTCACAATGGGACAGATGGGGGCCGTGGGAGGTGTTTGGGGGCATCCCCAGGTGTCAGCGAGGGCAGTGCTGGGGGGGGGTAGGAAGTGGGTGGCCCTGGGGTGGGGCCCTCTGCAGAAGAGGATGGGTTTTGCTGGAGGCTCGGCCACACTCATTTGCTCCAGCACCTCTTCCTAGAAGGGACATGCTGGGCGGGGTTCCTGTAGCCGCGTAGGAGCTCTGCCAGGGCTTCTCCAGGGGATGGGCAGAACCCACAGAGCCCCTCCTGGAGCCTCAGGGGTCCCTTGGTCAGGAGTGGGCTGGGCGACACAGGCCTCCGTGTCTTTCTTTGCGCCCCCCTCCATGTCTTGCTCCTTCTGGGGCAGGACCCTCGGGCTGGGCGTGGGGGGGGTGAGTCCAGTAAGAACCCCGGGAAGCAGAGGGCCAGGTGGTGCCCCAGGGTCCAGGCTGGGCAGCCACTGGCCTCCCCCCACCTCACTTGGTTCTCATCACCCTGTGGGATCCCCACCCGGTCTGGCCGAATAGCACAAGTCCCTGATGACCCACGCCAGAGGCCCGGGGTCCTTTTTAGGATCCCACCTTCCTCCTGCCCAACTTGCCTCTGGCCCTGCGGTGGCAAGAGCTTCTGTCTGTGTCTGACACCCCCTGCCCTCACTCAGCGCCTGCCGCCTGTGCCCCTCGGTGCCCCCAAGCCCTCCCTGGCCGGGGTCTGTGGCTCTTTCTCTCCCGGTCCCTGCCTGGGTGCCGACTGGGCGCGGCGGGGGTGCTGAGCGCCCCTGATGCCAGCAGGAGGGGCTTCTCTGCCCTTCGTTTCCAGCCTGCTGGCCCCCGCATCCCAGGCCAGCGGTGCCTCCCGGCGGCCACCTTTGGGGCCTGAGCGCCCTGGGCTGGGCCCTTCCAGATGGGCCACAGCTTAGGTTCCTCCAGGCGATAAATAATTGACGGCTTCAGCTGCTGCGCCGGGCCGCGCCCTCTTCCCGTTTTACACGCGTTCTGCTGTGCATCTGGAGCCCTTCCTGTCCCAGCGCCGCTCGTCCACCCGGAGAAACCGGGACCTCTCCCGTGTTCCTCTCGGCGTTTGGCTGGCACCAGGGTGCCGGGTTACTTGGCCCCATGCCTGGGACACGGTAAGGCCACCCCGGTCCCATGGGGCCACCCCGGTCCCATGGAGCTCCTCTGCCGACGGCTTGGCTGTCGTTCCTGGGAGTTATGTTGAAGTGTGATTTATCTGCTCCGAGAAAAATCGCGGCCCTTAGAGAAGTTAAGCAGAATATAAAACGCCTTCATGGTAGTTAAATTTACACTCTGTTCCAGTGATTTGTGCACTTGAGTAAGCTGTGATATTACATGCATAAATAAACGGCGGAGTTAACTTGGAAGAACATTTTATTTGACAAGATCACTCAAACGCTCAGGTGGATCCCGTGGGAAGGTCTTTACCACGCACACAGAGTTTTGAAATGCTGCCGGAACCAGTCAGGACCGAGCGGGCCGGGTGGTGGGGGGACCCGGACAGCCGCCTTGGACGGAAGTTGCCCTGTGAGGCCGCCTCTGACCTTCATTCAGGAGTGGACGCCTTTCAGGTTTTTTGCTTGTCTGTCCATGGGACTCGGGCCTTCCATGGGAACGTTAGGGGGACATTCTCTGCTTGGCCACTCTGAGACCTTCTTGCCTGTGGTCATTTCTGGTCTCACGGTGACCAGCCCCTTCTCGGTCTATGTTTGCCCACCCCGGAGGTCCAGAGAAGAGGCTGTTGCAGGCCACATCCGGAAGGGTGCAGTGGGCAGGTGGGCAGTACGTGACCCTGGCCTCAGGGTTGACCACTGTAGAGCGGTTGCCGCTTTGGGGACCAGGTGCACGCGGTCCCCCACGCCCCCGCGTAGGCACCTCACGCCCTGCTACACCGCTCACGAACCCCATGGCTGCAGCTTTCGGATTTCTGTACCCGGATGAGGGGTTCCTGGCCCGTGAGAGGAGCATCACGTCCTGGCCTGGGAGCTCAGAGGTCGGGGCAGGTGCGGGCTGGCTGGCTGGGAGGCCCTGGGGACCCCCATCCGCTCGGCACACCAACTGCCGAGGAAGCTCTCAGGGCACGTGGTTTGGGGTGTCCGGGCTGTGATGGGCAAAGGCCAGCCACTGCCCCTCCCTGTGGAGAGGTGGGCCCTGCTCTAGAGCTTGGTGTGGGGGATCCTGTTCTGACCAGGAGCACTCTGGGGTCTCCCTCAGTCCCTGAAGCTGTACCTGGAGGTGTCTGGGGGTCCCTACCCCCGAGAAGACCCGGGAGCGGGGAGAGAGATGGGTATATTCAGCCGGGGTCCGGTAGCCTCCCCACGTCCCGGCAAACCCTAGGTGGGAGTGGGCTGCTTAAGGTGCAGGATTGTTCCCAGAGCCAGCCTGGGTGGGGCGCCCCCTCCCCAGGGTGCGCGTGCCCCCAGCTGCCTCGGCACCCCATCTCACACGCCGGAAACACTGCCCACATTCCGCGCCTGACGTGGCCTTTCTCAGCTGACCTGCGTCCATTCACGTGTTGGATAAGCCCGGCCTTGTTCCTCGGACAGTCGCCACCCTCCGGCCTGTGGGGCTCCACCAGCCTCACCCCTTCCGCTGCGGGACACGTGGGGTGGGTCTTTATTTCCCTTCTCCTTTGCGACATCGCTGACCTGCTGGCCCCGCCGGAAGTAAACGTTTGGGTGACATCACGGCGGGGTTATTTCTTGTTATTGTAATTAATGGAGCAGCAGGAAGGAGCGAGATGATATTGGCAGAGGGGCCGATGTGAGGGGAAGGAAGCAGGAGGCTCTGGGAAGGAGGAAGGTCTGCACGCTCGGGGTTGTGGGGAAGAAAGTGGATCCACACACCCTGCCTGAGCTCGGTGGGGACCCGCAGAGGCCGCGCCTGTTCCTGGGAAAGATCATGGGAACGATGAGGGAGATTTCTAGAATGGCCTTAACGGTTAGGGACGGCTGAGCTGGGCAGTCTGGAATGGGCAGGACCCACGGCACCCCAAGGACTCCAGGACCCTGGCTGGGTGTCTGGGACACGCCCCTGGCGCGGCAGGTGGGAGCTGGGAGAGGGGGGGGGCGGGGGTCTGTTCCAAGGACCCCAGTGTGAGACCGAACTGCAGGGAAGTGGTTACGTCTGCGGCCCCTGCGCTGAGTGATCTGTGCTGCTCTGGGAACATCGTGCTACCGGGTCGGCCACTCTTACTCCAGGTCCGGTGGCCCCAGGCTCATGGCCAGCAAGATCACGGACGTCTCTGGGGCCAGTGGGCAGAGTTGGCGTCTCATTGAGTCCCCCGTGCCCTGTGGCTCCCGCCCCACACGTGGCTGTGTTGTTGCCTTGGGCTGTGCTGGGCTACAGTGATTGTGCTCTGGGACTGACCCTGGCCAGCACCTTCCCGCTGGACTATCTCTAGCCCCTTAAGGTGGTTCTCACAGACTCAACTTTTTCCCCTAAAACTTTTTTTGGGGTTGGGCACATGTAGGGGTGCTGGGGATCGAACCCCAGCTGTGCCTGCAATCATGAACCCCAGCCCCTGGTGGTCTAGCAACCCTCAGCCTGGTCCCAAGAATTGTTGCGCAAAGCCAAAGCTGCTGGACGTCTCCCCCAGGGCCTCGGGTTTGGGGGGGCCAGTAAAGGAGAGGACGGTGTCCCGCTGTGTTCTCCAGTGCAGAGGGGACAAGGGACAGTGAAGGTCCTGTCCGAGGGCCCGACCCCGGGGCCCCTGGCCAGCCCCTTTGAGTCCTAGAGAAGCGAGGTCTGGGGGTGCTTCTCCCCTGTGGACTCGGGTCTGCGCGTGCTTTATTGGAGCTTGTTTGGGGCCGCACCCAGGCTCCCCTTGGGCGGTCTCGGCCCAGCATCTGTCGGGAAGCAGGGTCACACACTGGGAACCCAGCGGCGTGGACCAGTCACGATAGACACTCTGAGACAGCACGTTCGAGGCGGACAGCTGCTGACTCGGCCTCGTGAAGTCACCTGGAAAAATAGAACAGTTGGGGCCGCGGCGATCCTACAGCGGGGAGGGCGTTTATTTGCCTTGTCGCGCAGCCCACCTGGGTTCAATATCCCGGCACCCCATAATCCCCTGAGCACCCCCAAGGGTGATTCCTGAGGGCAGAGCCAGGAGTAACCCCTGAGCAACTATGGGTGTGGCCCAAAAAGCAAAATGTCAAAATAGCACAGAGGTGGGACCCCGCCACACACCCCCCCAAACCTGACCCTACCGCCAACGCTGCGCCCGTAAGCGCAGTGGGTGGATAGGGCGGGAATGGTGGAGCTGGGGAGAGGGTGGGCTATGTGGCGTCACCCCGGGACAGGCCCTCCTGGGCGTAGGTGACTGTCTCTTACTGCGCTCATGCCGGGGCCGGCAGCGCCTGCCCTGGAAAACACCAGCAAAGGACTGGGAAGGGGCGTTGGCGGGGCCACACCTCCAGGCCATGGTAGCCCCCCCACACACACACACACACACACACACACACAACGCATTAGACTGATCAGGTAGGGACTGTGGAGGCCCACACCTCACATGCAGACACAGTCACACAAACGCTCACACACAGTGTAGTTAGATTGATAGAGACTGTAGACCGCACACCTCACACATCACACGCACACATAACACACACAGTGTGGTTAGATTGATAGACTGTAGACCACACACCTCACACATGCACCACGTACACACAGGCACACACGCACCGCGGCAGTTAAACTGATAAAGACACGGGCCAGCAGGACACTTCGCTCCCACGCAGTAAGGCACCTTGCCGCTCCGGTACCATGAGTCACAGCAGGAGTGACCCGGAACACGGCCAGGCACTGAGCATCACCAGCTGTCACCTCGTGCCCCGGTCCCCAAAAAACATCCAAAAGAGTGGACGTGAGGTCCCCACGTTCCGGGCCAGAGGCTGGTGGTCTCACACTCCTCCGCCGCCAAGCTGGGAGTTCTCAGGGTTCACGCTCACAGGAGCTTTGGCCCATCTCCCCTTCCGTGAGTTCCTCTGGGGCCTCATCCCTTTGGAGATGGGGTGCTGGGTGCTCAGAGCCCCCGAGGAGCAGAGGTAAGGGGGTCTGTCCCATCCCTTTACCCGCCCGCAACTCCGGGACTGGGGCCCGCGTGGTTCCTTCTGTGGGTTCCAGGCCCTGCAGCTGTGGTCGGCCACCCTTGGAGACCTGAGGGCAGGTGACTGCCCTGACCCCACCCTCCTCGTCCCTCCTCCTGGTGTGGGGGGTGGCGCCAGCACGGGGCATCTGCCTGTTGGGGTGGCGCTGGCGCCCTGCTTGCACGTCGGGGTCCCGGACATGGGTCTTGTGTCCTGTTTTGTTCCTCAAGATCTTTACTGGAAAACACCAGGCTCGGGCTTCAGGTGTGGCTTCCACAGCCCCATGTCTGGTGGCTGCTGAGTTTGGGTTTTTTCACAGGGTCTCTGCTCCGACCTCACTTCGGGGCTGGCTTAATTTCCTGTTCCACAGGACGCAAAACACACTCGTAGCTGCCCGTGCCTGTGGGCCCTGTCTCACCCCTCGTCTCAGCCGATTACCCCTGACATGGCGGGACCCCTGGTACAGCCCCTGGGCTGCTCACCGGGTGAAGAAAGCCTTTTCTTTGGTGGACTTCTTAAACGTTTTTTGGGGTCACACACCCGCGATGCTCAGGGGTTATTCCTGCCTCTGCACTCAGGACTGGTGGTGCTGGGGGATTGAACCCGGTTGGCCGTGTGCAAGGCAGCACCTCCCGTTGTGCTGTCGCTCCGGCCCCACTTGGGTGGGTTTTCTTCCAATTCTGAATTTCAACAGAAGAACAGAGAGTATGAAACGAGGTGAGTAGAGACCCTGCCAGCCCGGGCCCCGTCCCCGCAGTGGTGCCTGTGCGGGGGAGGAGGCAGTTACGACCACGGCTGGCACACAGGACAGGGGGTATTCGGCCCCTTGGGGAATCCTGGGTATTGCGAGCCCAGGCCACGGCAGAACCTGTGCCCAGACATTCACGGTCTCCATTCCCCGTCATGGGGCGCACCTTGGGGCTCCCCACGTTCCCAGCATGTGCCCTGGTGCGTGTCACGGACCAAGTCCTTGGCATAGAGAACTTCGGTGTCTGCGGGGAAGGAAGGTCAGAGGTCACGCTGCGGGTCTTGGGGGAGGTCAGAGGTCACGCTGCGGGTCTGCCTGGAAACTGCCCTTCCTCCCGCTGGCAGCTTCCTGATCTGGCGGCAGAACAAACCCCAGTGGCCCTCTCCGCGCTCAGGAATGTGTGCCGGAAAGAGAAATCACCCGCCTGGAACAGAGCCGGGGCGTGTGAGCAGAAGTGGCCGCCCCGTGGGGCGCTGGTCAGCTGGACTTCCCAGCTCTTCAGATGGGCGGGACAGAGGCCGGTGCTTCGTGCTTCAGGAGGGGCTGAGGGGACCTGGGCCACCCGAGGTTGTGCTGGCAGGGACCAGCTCCGCTGCCCAGGTGGCCATGGTCAGGGGCCACATGGGGAGCCCAGGCTGGTGCAGAGGGAGCGGGGCTGTGTGTCCTGGAGACCCCGACAGCTGGGGCTCCCGGGCTGGTTCAGGTGCTGCAATGGACACGCCCCCGCTCTGTCTGAGAACAGTCCCTCAGTCCCCGGCCTGGGCCCCTGCGGCTTAGCAGCTCCCCAACATGCCATCAGGGTCTGGGGTGCAGGACACGTCCGGGCGTTTTCTAGGTGTCGTCTCTGCTGCCGTGGGGGGCGTGGGACGGCCGGTCAATACTGTCCTGGCGGTGTTGAGGAGGGGCCGAGGGACTGGCCACTGGTCACAGGTGCTCTCCAGATGGCCCGAGTGCCCCAGGAGCAGGTGGCCACCTGCCCCGGTGACCCTGAGCACTTGAGGGGTTGCTGGGAGGCCGCGCCCTTCTCGTGACCTGTGTCCTGGACTGGCCGTTCCTGCAGTGGGAACTTGGACTCTCGGCATCAGCTGCCCAGGAAGGGCAGGGCTGGGTCCCACTCTGGGCAAGCAGCAGGCCTGTGCGGGGACAGTGCCGCCCACTGCAGACTGGCCTCTTTGCACCCCAAGATCAGGCCCTTGCCCCGACACAGGGTCCTGTATGTCCCCGGTGTCCCTCTGGTCCTACAGTCGGAAGGATATTGGCCCTGGGGCTCCCCACCTCTCTCTCCTGTCCAGGCTGGCCTGAGCCTAGGTGCTGTGTGTCCACTCTTAACTGGGCAGGAATGTGTGTCCACACCCACAGTGGCCGCCTCAGCAGGGTGTGGCCTCTGGGACTTTGGGACTGGGAGGGGACAGCCCCTCATCTCCACCCCTGTCCCTCGATGTTGTAAGAGTGTAGAGGATGAGCTGAGTGAGTCTTTCTGGGGGTGTTCCGGGTCACGCACAGCCGCCCACCGCCTGTCTGTGGGGTGTTCGGGGTCACGCACAGCCGCCCACCGCCTGTCCAGGGGTGTTCCGGGGTCACGCACAACCGCCCACCGCTTGTCCAGGAGTGTTCCGGGGTCACGCACAGCCGCCCACTGCCTGTCCGGGGGTGTTCGGGGTCGCGCACAGCCGCCCACCGCCTGTCCAGGTGGTGTTCGGGGTCACGCACAGCCGCCCACCGCCTGTCTGGGGGTGTTCCGGGGTCATGCACAGTGTCCACCACCTTTCCTGCCCCTCTCTGTCCGCACGTGCCCAACACCCCCGCCCGCCGTGGGCTCTCCACCTAGGATGGTTCTTCAGCTGCATTCACGGCCCATCTGTCCGCCTGTCTGTCCCTTCTGTGTTTCAGCCCCTTGCTGCAGCAAACATGGGCACTTTCTGTCCTGTTTCAGATGCTTCAGGCTGACACAGCATTTAGCTTTGAAAAAAAATGTTTCGGGGCTAGAGTGATAATACAGTGGGGAGGGCGTTTGCCTTGCACGCAGCTGACCTGGGTTCAATCCCCGGCATCCCATGTGGTCCCCCCAGCACTGCCAGGAGTAATTCCTGAGTGCAGAGCCAGGGAAGAACCAACCCCTGAGTATTGCCGGGTATGAATCAAAAAGAAAAAAAAAAAAAAAGAAAAGTGTTTCTGTGTCCCCAGAGAATTGAGCAGGTCCCGCCAGCAGGTATGGGGTCAGTCAGGCCCCACACTGGAGGATTGGGGAGTTCTGGTGGTGGCCTGGCCTCCCCAGAGGCTCTGACCACGGCCAAGGGGCTTCTCACCCAACGGGGGCAGCATTGGCTCCTGAGAGTTTGATCTCAGCCCTGCCGCTGCCCTATCTGGGCGCCTCCTGCCTCGGAGATTATCTCGAGAATATTCTTACTTCTTAGACCAGGGTGTGGGAGCGTGTGGCCCGAAGATGCAGAGAACAAACCAGCTTTGAGGGAAGCCGGCGAGCCAGAACAGCGGCGTTCCTGCCCCTGCGGTGACCTCGGCCGCCCGCTCCGCCTGCCCTGTGAGCGCCAGCCGTGGCCAGTGGCCTCTCACTGGGTTTCCAGTTTTCCTCGGGAAGGTTCTGGGGTTTCTGGTGGTTCTTGGCCGTGACTGGGACCACAGCGCCGGGGGCTCTCTTCCACGCACAGCCCTGGAGTTGCTTCTTGTGTCCAGAGTGGGCGAGTCCGATGGTCTGTACGGCAGGTTGTGGGGGTCCCGCCTGGTGGCTGAAGCCCAGAGGGGGGTCGTGTCTCCGCTCAGGAGCACGGCGGGCATAGGCCTTGGCTCGGCTCTGTCTGCAGACCCCGGACTCTGTTTATAAATTCATCCCTAAGCTGAAAATACAAAAGCAGAGCTTTATTCTCCGTGCGTGCTGAACAACTGCGCTTCTGATTGTTTGGTTTGGCGGTCACACCCAGCGATGCTCAGGGGTGACTCCTGGCACTGTGCCCAGGCTCACTTCTGGTGGTGTCCAGGGACCTTACGGGATGCCGGAGATGGAGCCTGGGTCAGCCGCTGTGTTGTCTCACAGCTGGGTCTCTGGAGGAAGGTGCGTCTCCACCCGCAGCCAGCTCTAAAGGTCGTGGGTGGTGAGACTTTGGAGTGGCCGAGTGTAGCTGCCCGCAGCAGGGTGGGGGCACCCCTGGCCCTGTACTCAGGACTTTGCCTTTCTAGACCTTCCCGTGTCTCGGTTGAGCACCGCTCTGGGACTTTGCTTCCCCTCATGCGGCCACGCAATACCTTACCAGCACCAGTGTCGGTCAGCGTCGGTCAGTGTCGGTCAGCGTCGGTCAGCCGCTTCACTCTGTTCATTTACTCCTGCCGGAGGGCCGAGCCCAGGTCCACCCCTCTCTGTATGGGATGAAGTGTGGCTGTTTGCCACAGGCCGGGCCTGCAGGGGCACTGCCCCGCGGGGGCCAGTGGTGCCGCTGCCAGCAAGACACCCGCTGAGGGGCTTCTGGAGGACAGACAGACACACACACACACACACACACACACACACACACACACACACTCCAGGAGAGCAGGAGGGTCTTTGCTTTCCCTGAGGCTGTGTGGCCTCCACTCCCCCAGGGCTGGAGCCCATTTCCTGCCTGAGTTTATCTGCTCTGGCAACTTCTAAGCACAAACTGGCATCCCCAGGGGATGTGGGCCCTCTGACCCCTGGGCCCACCTGCAGCTCCGCCCCCTGGGCATGGCTTGCCACCAGAGGGCGCAGTTTCCCCATTCCTGTCCGCGGCCGGAAGGACATTTGCTGTGAGGACCAGCGTGTCCGCCCCGCCAGGACCCTGTCTCCAGCCCATGCGCAGCATGCCAGGGAGAGCAGGTACCTCCCTCCCAGGGGAGCTTGAGGGACTCCACAGCAGAGAAGGTTCTAGAACCAGGAGAAACTGCCTGTCAGGCTGCAGGTCAGCCTCCAACCCCGGTCACCTCACACAAGTCAGCTGTCCTGGTGACAGCCGCCACTAAGGTCAGGCAGAGACCGAGGCACCGGGAGTCCCCACACCTGTCAGGCAGCCAGTTCTCAGCCAGCATTGTGGGACGGACACACACACACACACACACACACACAGATACAAATACACACATTGCTGAGACACACAGACACATACACACAGAGACACTCAGATACACCCTTATGCTCCACATACACACAGAGACACACGGACACCTTACACTCACATACACACACAAAGATACACCCTTATACTCACAGAAACACAGATACAGATGCAATGCTGAGACACAGGCACACGCTAACATACACAGACTCAGACACCCTTATGCTCACATACACATAAACACGACACCCTTACGCGCTCACGTACACACAGATACACCCTTATACACACAGACAGACACACAGATAAGCAGACACACCCTTACCGTGCTCACATGCACGCAGATACACACGAGAAGGTGACGGTCTGTGGGAACCAGCGAGAATCTTTAAGCAAACCGTGTTTTTATTAAGCCTCTTGAGAGCTTCCTCTTCCTGAGTCTGCTCATTTCAAGACCTGTTTGGCCTTTGCCTGTGGCCAGGGCGGCCAGCAGGCTGCGGAGGCTTGCGCAGCAAGAATGTGGTGGCCAGTTCTCACGCCGTCCCCACACCCTGCCGTGGCGGGGAGCCCGCTGCTGCTCTGGAGGGTTCTGGAGCCGTCGCCCCCCTGCTGCCACCCAGGCAGGGGCTCGGAGGGCCCTTCCTCCTCAGGTCCGGTGGGCAGGCACCTGGCACAGCCAGGCCAGCTCAGGACCCCGGGAGTCAGCTCAGCGCCTCTCCTGCTGTGCTCCCCCAAGCCGCGTTTCCTGTTTTGTTCCTGTGCCACTTCGCCCTGCTCAGTGCTCCGGTGCTCTGAATGCTCCCTGCTCAGTGCTTCGGCTGCTCAGTGCTCGGTGCTCTGCCTGCTCTGTGCTCGGCTGCTCAGTGCTTTCGGTGCTCTGAATGCTCCCTGCTCAGGCGGTGCTCAGTGCTCGGTGCTCTGCCTGCTCTGTGCTCGGCTGTTCAGTGCTCAGTGCTCGGCTGCTCCCTGCCCAGTGCTCTGGCTGCTCCCTGTTCTGTGCTCGGCTGCTCCCTGCTCAGTGCCTCGGCTGTTCCCTGCTCAGTGCTCGGCTGCTCCCTGTTCTGTGCTCGGCCTCCCCCAGCTAGCGCCCAGATGGGGCCCGAGCCCCGGTCTCTGCACACAGCGTCCTCTTCCAGCCGTGGGCCCGGCCCCCGAGGCCGACTTGGCTCGCAGACACCCTGTGTCTTGGAGCCTGCGAGTCTCTGTCCATGGAGCCCCCCAGCGTCACACCCAGTGGGCTCTCGGGCTGGGGCCATTTCTGTCCCTTTTGGATGGTAATTGCAGAGAGAAGGTGCCGGAGTGCCGTTGCCCGTGGGTCCGGATGGGCACCCCTGGACAGGGTGTGTGGTGCTCGCCTCGCCGTGTAGACAGTGGGGTCCGTGTGCTGGCTCCGTGCGTGGCCGTGTGTGCATGTGTCCTAGAGGCCACGCCCCACCACTTGGTGCTTACACGATGCCAGGTGCTGGTGGGCAGCCGGGCGGGGGCTGCCAGTTCGTTCACGCCCTCGGGTCGCTCCGCCTGGTCTTCTGGCTCTGTGGAGCGGGCACCTTGGGAAGAACGGGAACTATTCGCTCTAACGCCCTGCCCGGTCTTGAGGAAGACGCCACCATTCTTCCAGCAGTGGGCAGTGCTGGCCTCCCGCTCCGTCTGCTCGGCCCGGATGGGCCAGGAACCTCCCTGGCGGGGTCACCGAGAGCAGACAGGACCGTCCCCCTCGGCGGGCTCTGCTCGGACGTGAGCGGGCGGAGCCTGGAGTGGCCGGGCAGGCTAGGCCCCAAACACGGTTTCCCAGTTTCCTGGACGGGCGCCAAGGAGGTGAGCCAGGCCCGGCTGGGCGTCCAGTGACCTGGCCCTGCTGTAAGCTGTGTTACGTACCAGACTTCCTGTTTTTCCCCAAGAACCCCCTCCCTGCGGCTTCGCTGCCTGTGGATTTATGGAGACGTGGGATCCTAGCGACGCGGCTCCGTGTTACCCACCCAAAGGGTGCGGCGAGCGTCTGAGCCCAGCGAGCAGCCCACAGAGGCGTCCCTTGGCCAGCCCAGCCGGTAACGAACAAAGAGCCGATTGCGAGGCCGCTTCCACGGGGCTGGGCGCGGGGACCCGCCATTCCCGGAGGGGCAGGGGCTGGCACAATTGAAGGGGCTAAGTGAAGCCATGTGGGCCTCTTTCTAGGAGGCGCGGGGCGGCGCTGAGCCGGGCGTTCCTCCGCGCTTCCTGCCGACCTTTCGACACCAGCAGATGGTTTTCCTTAGAAGTGCCATGAGGCCGGTCTGCCCCACCTCATCGAGTTGTGCGGAGGCCTTTGCCATTCAGCTTTGTTGCTAGAAACGTTAACCCTTCCTCGGCTCCCTGGGGAGACAGCGGGCTCTGCTGTGGGTCTTCCCCTGGCTCTCGGGTGGCACCCCCAGTCTCCGTGAACAGGAGCAGCTGGGACCCCTGCCCAGGTGCTGTGAGGGGTGGAGGGTGCCAGGGGTTCTGCCTCGAGCCCCTCCTGGAAACAGGTGGGCTGAGGCTCAGCCTGGATTTGGGGTGCAGCGGGGCCCAGCCGGTGCTGTCTGAGCACTTGGCCACGGAGGCTTCATTCCCGAAGGTGCTCATGTGACCGCGTACATGATTTTGTGTGTGTGTGTGTGGCTGTGTGTGCGTGTGTGTGGCTGTGTGTGTGTGCGTGTGTGTGTGTGGCTGTGCATGCCTGTAGCTGGCCGTGTGCTGACTGTATCTGTGGCTGCAAGTGTACCTGTGTGTGGGTAACCCGTGACATCCGTGTGGGACATTCCTTGGCATTTCAGAAAACTGCAGGAGAAAGGGCCCCTCGGCCCCCACAGCCCTCCAGAGAGAATCTCTGGTGCTTTTCTGCAGAGAATCTCTGGGTCAGGACCTGGCTCTGCCATGCCCGGTGGCCCCGGCTGCCCTGTTTGTGAGGCCAAACTGGGGCTCGCCGTATCTTCTAGCCAAACCCTCTGCCCAGGCGAGCCTGAGGCCTCCCCCAAGCCAAAGAGGTCAGGCCAGGTGTACTGGGCAGCTGTGATGCACCCACTGGCTCCTGGAGGGGCTGGGGGGGCCTCTCTGGACTGTGTAGTTTCGAGATAATCTTTCCAGCACTTGCTCTCAGATGGCCAAAAAGCCGCAGGCCGCCATTCACACTGATAACTTTATCACCAGGCCACCCTCTGATGCCCTCCCCACTGCCCACCCCCAGGCCGCCTGTGGCCTCTCAGCTGCCCCTCAGCTGCCCCAGTGTCCCACCTTCTGCTTTCTGGCTGAGGGGGGGGGCTTGTGCTGTGAGCGGAGGAAAGAGCTGTCTTGGGAGGCTTCCTGGAGGAGGCGGGCAGGGCTCAGGTGGGACGCGAGGAGACCTGTTTGTGAGAGGTGCCTTCCAGAGGCCTCGTCTGCTGCTCGGTCTGCAGTGGCACCGCAGTGGCACCCTTGCCGCAAGCCCGGGAGACGGAGGGGCATGGGGGCCCACCGCTCGGGCTTCTGAACCACACCCTTGGCTGCCTGAAGGGCGTGGAACAGAGCTGCTGGGCTGTGGTGTGGGCGCTTCAGAGTGGTGCTCTGCGGCAGGAGCTAGCAGGGCCTGGAGCACTCGGGGTCTGGCTTTGCTCCCTGGCACCCTCAGCCACCCCACGAGCAGAGCCGCTACTTGCGTCTGCCAGGCCCTGCCGTCAGCCGCGGGGTAGCACCACAGCGGGAGAGCACCTGCTGTGCGGAAACCAGACGCCAAGCCCCCTTGCTCACCGCCCTGTGGCGGGGGCCGCTGCTAGTCCGAGGCTGCCATGGACAAGCTGCCTCTGGGTGGGCCAGCCCGACCCGGACCCCGAGGGCCAGACCCCACCCCGCGCTGCCTGCCCAGGCCCAGCCGTGCACCCCAGTGTCAAGGCCTGTAGTCCTGGGCGTGTTGGGGGGATCCGGCTGCCTTTGGTGCTGAGCATCAGACCTTCCCCTGTGGGGGATGGTAGCGCGGCGCCCTCTGCTGGCCAGAGCATCCTATTGCCAGTTGGTATGCCTCGGAGTGGGCTCTGCTCCCCCAAAGCGCCCCAGTGGGGGTGGGCTCTGCTCCCCAAAGTGCCCCGGTGGGGTTTCCATGGCCTGACCTGTGAGCAGAGACTGTTCCGCCCATAGATTCCAGAACGCAGTGGCAGGAAACTGGACCGGGGCCTCCAAATGCCCCCAGGCAGTCAGCCTGCCCGTCACTGGCCGCACTGTGGCCACCCGTTCGTCAGTGGGGTCTGCTGGTCACTGGCTCCCCCGTGGCAGAGGGCCAGTTCCCAGGTCAGTACAGCGGCACCTTTGACCTCCAGCAGCCAAATCCTAGCGGTCTGCCCTGCACACGGGGCTCATTGGCCAGCAGCCGCCACAACCCTGGACCACCTAGAGGCAATG
>JAJIBD010009675.1:0-48742 GCA_021461705.1 Cryptotis parvus
CCCTGGCTCTACTGGCATGAAACAGGACATATGGAGATATTACTGGTGCCCGCTCTAGCAAATAGATGATCAACGGGAAGATCGTGATCGTGACTGATGCCTCGATAGAGCAAATCGATGAACAATAGGAAGACAAGTGATACAAGTGACACTTGATCACTTGAATCCCGTTATTCATCGATTTGCTTGAGCGGCGCCAGTAACATTTCCATTGGACCCTATCACGTGCCAATGTAGCCCAATAGCATCTGGTTGATTCAGGAATATGAAGAGCCTCAAACCGTTCCTTCAAGGTCTTTACAAGGAAGTCTGACCATCTTGTAGGTGGGCGGCCACGTGATCTTTTGATATCCCTTGGGATCCAGTCAGTAATGGCTCTAGTCCAGCGGTTGTCTCCAAATCGCATTACATGTCCAGCCCATCTGATTTTCGATGCCTTGGCAAACGAGACAGCATCCCTGATTCTGGAATAGCGACAGAGGTCAGAACTCCGGATTCCTTCTCTCACTTGAATGAGGCATGATATTCCAAGCATAGCTCTTTCGATTCCTCTCTGGGAGACCCGAATAGCATTCTCATCCTGCTTTTGTAGGGCCCAGGTCTCTGAGGTGTATGTTAATGCAGGGAGAACGGTGGAGTCAAAGAGATGTGCCCGGCCGGAGGTTCTTTGTCCTTTTAGCTATTTCTTCAATGCCTTTGAAGGCATTCCATGCCGCTCTCTTCCTGTATTGTATCACAAGTGACAAGTGACAAGTGACAAGTGATACAAATACAGCCATTTAATGAATAAGGATACAGAGGCTCAAAGAGCTCGAGCAGTCAACGCCAATTCATAATACAAAGAGTAGTGGAGACTGGATTGTAAACCAGTGTAGATGTGAATTTGCTTACTAGAGCAGGGAGGAAAACACATCTCGTCCTGCGATTCTCAGGAGGAGTTGGGGAATGGTACCCAGTACTGCATTGGGCCCCCAAAGCAAGCGCCTTAGCCCCTGTACTGTCTCGCCAGCCCTGAATCTGGGGGGTGATCATGTTCCCCCTCCTTTCTCTATGCCTTTTTTAAAACAATCTTTAGGGAGCAAAGTGATAGTTCATCTGGTAGGGCTCTTGCCTTGCACGCGGTCGACCGGGTCCTATCCCAGCATCTCATGTAAGTCTCTTGACCCCTACTGGGAGTGATTCTTGGGCTTAGCCAGGTGAACACAAGTGGGTATGCACCCCCAATCCTAACCCTTAGAGGTATCTTTATCCTCACTCCCTAAAGATATGTTTTTTCGTTTGTTTGTTTTGTTTTGGGGTCACACCTGGCAATGCTCCGGGGTCACTTGTGGCTCTGGACTCAGGAATTACTCCTGGTGGTGCTCAGGGGACCATATGGAATGCCTAGGATCGGACCCGGATCAGCTGCTTGCTAGTGCCCTACCCACTGTGCTGTCGCTCCGGCCCCAAGATGTGTATTTTGGGAAAGGAAGAAATTAGGGGGAAAAAAACACCAACCAAACTGGTCTCATGTTCTCCACAGGCTGTGACAAGACCCAGGTGCAGAGTGAGAATGTGCAGGGCAGAAGGGGCTATGGAGGAGAACCCTCAAGGGGACCGAAGGAAACTCTCATGGTGTCAGTGCTGCCCATACCCGCTGCCCTGGGGATGCGAGCTGAGGAACAGACCTATGGAAAGGAGCAGAGAGAGGAGGGAAGATGGGGGAAGAGGAGGGGAGAGGAGGAGAAAGGAGGTGAGAGGAGGGACCCTGACTGCTCTCCAGCTTCCTGTTCCCCGGGCGCCTCTTTATGGATAGTGTCCACCAGAAACCTTGTGGAACTTGGGAGTTAGCCAGAGGGGGAGGGAGACGGTCCCACATCAGACTGGGGTGGGAGTGAGATGAGGAGGAAGAGCAGGAGGAGCAGAGCAGCTGGAACTCATTTCCTAGAAACTGGCCAGGGAGGGCCCAGGCCCTGGGAAACAAGCTTGTCTCCACTTCTGCCTGCACCTCCCAGGGTCCTCTCCACTCTTCGTGACCCGAAACCGAGACCCCCAGTTGCAGATTTTCCTGGTGTGGGGCAAAGGCTGTGCTCAAAAGGTGCCACCCCAGAGAGATTGTTCCATCCAAGGGTCCAAGCTGCATGGCAGGCAGTGAACAAGCCCTCTGGGGATGCCCCCGCAGAGCAGTGGGGCCAGGAAACTGGGACCTTAGTGGTGCTCGTACCCAGCTTGTTGCCAGAGAGTGTTAAAACCTCAGATCTGGGCAGATATGGGCAGAGGCTGGTGCTGGGAAAGGGGCTCAGAAACGGGTTGGAATGAATGTGCGAGGGAGGGAGAGAAGCCTCTGGAGAATCATCCCTGACTTGTTTTAAATTTAGAGAAAATTAGATCATTCTGGAACCATCCCTGGGGCTGTGCATGGGGTTGGGAGAAAGTATTTTAGCAAACAGATTATATCTCAGTCACTCCCCTCCCCTAAAGGCCATGGGGGAGTCTCTCTCGGAATAAACATAAATCCTCAACTTCCTGTTGCAGCCCACAGCACCCGAGAGGCCCCTGCTGGTCCTCTCCCATCCATCTCCTGGTCTGGGGGCTCCACCGTCTGGCCTTCTGTAGGAAATCAGTTCACAAGTACAGGATTTTGTATCTGCTGTTCCTTTGCCTAGAAAAGTGTCACTCCTGGTCTTAGCTTGTGGGACTCCTTGAAAAATGTTGTTCTTGGTTCTAGTTTGTGAGACTCCTTGAAACATGTCACTCTTGATCTTAACTGAGTCTGGGAGACACAACAGAACCACAAGTGCATTTGGGATGCCCTTGAGATGCCCGAGTCTCACTTTGTCACCTTGGTGACCCAGGAACATGTGCCAGATGAGCATAAAAGGAAGCTTTAGCCTTTGTCTTGAAGCCGGTACTGGACCACGAGCTCTCTGTGTCTGCTAGCATATACCTTTCAAGCAGTGTTTTTTGGTTTCTGACTAACTTTTTTTTTTCTTTTTGGGTCACACCCAGCGGCGCTCAGGGGTTACTCCTAGCTCTGCACTCAGGAATTACTCCCTGGCAGTGCTCAGGAGACCATATGGGGTACCGGGGACCGAACCCGGTCGGCAGCATGCAAGGCAACCACCCTACCTGCTGTGCCATCGCCTCCAGCCCCTCTGACTGACTTTTTATTTTTTTTTTTGCTTTTTTTAGGTCACACCCGGCAATGCTCAGGGGTTACTCCTGCCTCTACACTTAGGATTTACTCCTGGCAGCACTCGGGGATCATATGGAATGCCGGGAATCAAACCCAGGTCGGCCGCTTGCAAGGCAAAAGACTTACCCGCTGTGCTATAGCTCCGGCCCTCGTCTGACTGACTTTTTGGTGGGAATTTCTGCAATACTGTTAGCCCACTGTCTCCAACACAGGTGTTCCCACTATAGCTACACACACATGTACTGCATACCCCCAGACACGCTGGGCCTTCAGCTTTGGAAAATGAACTGTCACATTCCTGCTGGAGAAACACCACTTGGACTTCTCATGACTTAGTCTTGTCAGACTTTCAAGACTCAGCTTTAAAGTCAGATTATTTCAGAAACTTTCCCTCTGGCCCTTCCTTAACTAACTATGGTTTCTTCCCAGCCTTTCTTGGAAGAGCTTCTCTTGGTCCATTTCTGTTAGCTACTTCACATTTACCAATACACATCTAAATATACTTTTTGTCATATATTACTTGCTAGGATCACAGCAGATTTCAAAGAAAAGGTTTTAAAATTTTTTAGATTTTTTTTTGACACACCCAGCAAGATCAGGGGTTACTCCTAGCTCTGTACTCAGGAATTACTCCTGGCAGTGCTTGGGGAACTATATAGGATGCCAGGAAATCAAACCCGGGTTGGTCGCGGTACAAGGCAAATGCCCTACCCGCTGAACTATTGCTCTGGCCCCTTACAATGGTTTTCAATTTTAAAGAATGATTTTCAATAAAGTCAAAGTTTTAAAGCAATATTTGAAATATTTTAAAGATTATAGGGGCCGGAGCAATAGCATAGCAGGTAGGGAGTTTGCCTTGCATGCGACTCGACCGGGTTCGATCCCTGGTATCCCACATGGTCCCCGAGCACTGCCAGGGAGTAATTCCTGAGCAAAGAGCCAGGAGTAATCCCTGAGCGTGGCCAGGTGTGACCTAAAAAGCAAAAAAAAAAATTATAAAAATCATAATTTTATAATAAATGTCTATGTCTTGTATTAGGCTGGAAAAAGCTCACATAATCACATATCACTTGATCACTTGAATCCAGTTATTCATCGATTTGCTAGAGCAGGCACCAGTAACATTTCCATTGGACCTTATCACGTGCCAATGTAGCCCAATGGCATCTGGTTGATTCAGGAATATGAAGACCCTCAAACCGTTCCTTCAGGGTCTTGACAAGGAAGTCTGACCATCTTGTAGGTGGGCGGCCACGTGATCTTTTGACATCCCGTGGGATCCAGTTGGTAACGGCTCTAGTCCAGCGGTTGTCTCCAAATCACATTACATGTCCAGCCCATCTGATTTTCGATGCCTTGGCAAACGAGACAGCATCCCTGATTCTGGAATAGCGACAGAGGTCAGAACTCCGGATTCCTTCTCTCACTTGAGTGAGGTGTGATATTCCAAGCATAGCTCTTTCGATTCCTCTCTGGGAGACCCGAATAGCATTCTCATCCTGCTTTCGAGGGCCCAGGCCTCTGAGGCGTATGTTAATGCAGGGAGAAGAATCTGCCGTCAGTACTCATCAATACACTAGCTCGGCTCTTCACCACGATACCTGTCCGAATGCAAGGTGCCCTCCCAATGGAAAACCAGCAGGACAGTTCTACTGTTCAAGAAGGGGAGACATTCACGACATCGGCATCTATCGCCCCATCTGCCTGTAGTCCGTCATCTACAAGCTGTTCACTCGAGTCATCCTGAACAGGATTGGCAGAACACTAGATGAAGGACAACCATGCGAGCAAGCAGGCTTCTGGAAAGGATTCAGCACAATCGACCATATCCACACAGTAACCAAGCTTATTGAGGTTTTTTTTTTTTTTTTTTTTTTTTTTGTCACATCCGGCAATGCTCAGGGGTTACTCCTGGATCTGCACTCAGGAATCACCTCTGGCGGTGCTCGGGGGACCATATGGGACGCGGGGATCGAACCCGGGCCGGCACAGGCCGGCCAAGGCAAGGCAAACGCCCTACCCGCTGGGCTATCGCTCCGCCCCGCTTATTGAGGTTTGTAGGGAGTACAAGATGCTGCTCTGTCTCACGTTCATTGATTTACAGAAAGCCTTTTATTCTGTGGAGACTGAAGCAGTCATCGAAGCCCTAGCCAAACAGGGTGTTCAAACCCAATACATCAAGATCCTTCGTGAGCTGTATTACGGATTCACCACCAGGATCTCACCATTCTACAAAGAAGTGATAATCACATGTAAGGCAGATAAACATAACAAAACCAAACAAACCAGGAAAAAGGGAAAGTTTCTAAAGAGAAAAATCAGACTCTTTTAAGTGCTAGGGTTTTTTTTTTTTTCCTTTAGGTCACATCCAGCAATGCTCAGGGGTTACTCCTGGCTCTGTACTCAGGAATTACGCCTAGCGATTCTCACGGGGACCATATGGGATGCCGGGGATCAAACCCAGGTTGGCCGTGTGCTAGGAAAACGCCCTACCCACTGTACTATCACTCTGGTTCCTAAGTGCTAATTTTTAGAAGTGAAAGTGAAGGATGTTTACATGCTTTGTTTTTATGATAGGAAATTTGAACATGCAGTGATTGAGACATTGAGCACTTGTCACCGGATTCTGTTGCTATCTTTCTAAACATTTGCTAATTAAAAAAGAGTTCAAGGAGATTCAAACTGATTTTAAAAATACCCTCATGTGTGATGTTGCCAAACCAGCCACAGTTGGACCTTCAGCTAAAAACTAGCAGTTAAAACTAAAATCTATCACTTAGGAGTAATCCATGAGCACTAAAACAGGAGTGACCACTGAGCACCACTGAATATGGCCCAACCTCCATCACTCTTTCTTGTGGGGTAGAATGCTCTCCCTGAGACTCCCGGCTTGCATTCATGCTTTGGAGGGTCGAGCCAGATACCTGCACCCTAACAGGCCCTGTAGGTAACACCAGGCTCCATAGGGTTTCCTCCACACAGCCTCTGCCTCTGCAGATACACTCAGGTGCACAGTGGTGCCAGTGCTGCTGCCTGTACTGAGACAGGGATGGGGTACCTGGGGGGCTCCTGGGGGGAGGAGGCCAGCAAAATCTGCTCAGAAGCTGAATTCTTCGCGATGTATAAATCCAATTCTGAGGCAGGAACCCTTTCTAAAGCTTTCTCTCCATGCCACTCTCCCTTAGCTCCAGGATACTGAATAGAATTTCCGTATTTCTTTAGTCACTTTAAACAAAACTGAATACATTCTTTTTTTTTTTTTTTTTTTGGTCACACCCAGCAATGCTCAGGGGGTTACTCCTGGCTCTGCACTCAGGAATTACTCCCGGCGGTGCTCGGGGGACCATATGGGACGCAGAGGGATCGAACCCGGGCCGGCACAGGCCAGCCGTGTGCAAGGCAAACGCCCTACCCATTGGGCTATCGCTCCCGGCCCCCTGAATACATTCTTTTTTTTTTTTTGCTTTTTGGGTCACACCCGGCGATGCTCAGGGGTTACTCCTGGCTCTGCACTCAGGAATTACTCCTGGCGGTGCTCGGGGGGACCATATGGGATGCCGGGGATCGAACCCGGGCCGGCACAGGCCGGCCAGCGTGCAAGGCAAACGCCCTACCCGCTGGGCTATCGCCTCCGGCCCCTGAATACATTCTTAAATGACCAGAGACAGTGGAGAGGAAGGACTGGGTTACAGAACTGAGCTCACCATGATGGAGGAAGGGTGGTGTGGGGGGTGGGGTTCCGAGGGCTAGACCCTGGTGGAGGGTGCAGGATTAGAACATTGTATGTATAAAATTATTAACAATATTTGGGTTTTTTTTTTTTTTTTACACCTGGCAATACTCAGGGCTTACCCCAGGTTCTGCACTCAGAAATTACTCCCTGGCAGTTCTGGGGATAATATGGGATGCCGGGAATCGAACCAGGGTCAGCCATGTGCAAGGCAAACACCCTACTCACTGTGCTATCGCCTCCAACCCCAGTCACCTGTTTTGTAAAGCAATAACAATACTGATGCTTTGGTAAGAAGTGAGACCGCTTTTCCACATGAAGAGTTATTTCTGCTAGGAAGAAGTTGGATGACCACATTCTTCCTGGGGAACTTTGCTCAAGTCTGATTTGGATTTTACTGTATTGTAATTGGATGCTCGCTCTTTCTCTTTGCAAAGGACATGAACATTTTTGTTATTTAGACTGTCAAGTCCAAGCTAAGAGAAAAAGGTCAGCTGTGTTTTTTAGGTCAGGGCAAACATAACAGCAGAACATGGGATTACTGGCATGGTGTAGAATGCCACACCACTCTCATTCATTCTCAATGGAACAGACATCTCTGAATGCAGCAGTTATGTGTACCTAGGTCGAGAAATCAACATGATGAACGACCTGAAACCTGAGCTGCGCAGGAGGAAGAGAGCGGCATGGAATGCCTTCAAACACATGGAAGAAATAGCTAAAAGGACAAAGAACCTCCGGCTTCGGGCACATCTCTTTGACTCCACCGTTCTCCCTGCATTAACATACGCCTCAGAGACCTGGGCCCTACTAAAACAGGATGAGAATGCTATTCGGGTCTCCCAGAGAGGAATCGAAAGAGCTATGCTTGGAATATCACGCCTCACTCAAGTGAGAGAAGGAATCTGGAGTTCTGACCTCTGTCGCTATTCCAGAATCAGGGATGCTGTCTTGTTTGCCAAGGCATCGAAAATCAGATGGGCTGGACATGTAATGTGATTTGGAGACAACCGTTAGACTAGAGCCGTTACCAACTGGATCCCACGGGATGTCAAAAGGTCATGTGGCCGCCCACCTACAAGATGGTCAGACTTCCTTGTCAAGACCCTGGAAGGAACGGTTTGAGGGTTTTCATATTCCTGAATCAACCAGATGCCATTGGGCTACATTGGCACGTGATAGGGTCCAATAGAAATGTTACTGGCGCCTGCTCGAGCAAATCGATGAATAACGGGATTTAAGTGATCAAGTGATCAAGTGGAAAGCCACTTCTTTTTGAGGAAACACAATGATTACAAGTCTGGAAAACTACTTCACTTGTTTAATCTTAAAATGGGAAAGAAAGTAGAGGGGGGAAATCTTTATGGGTGAAAATATAAGAAGCGTGATTTGGTTCCTGTCTGAATGAACACTAATAAAACAGAGGTTTTGTTTAGAAGCAAGATTTAAGGTGACTTTGCATCTCCTTTTCTGATCTTTATGGCCTTCATGATTAGACAGTCACAGAGCTTAAGGCTCTTGCCTTGCGTGCAGTGTGGGTGCAAACGTGGCTCAAATTCTGGCACCACATGTGGTCCCTGGAGTAGGGAGTCAGGTGTGGTCCCTGAGCACCACCAAGTGTGGCCCCCTAAAGTTTTTTGGGGGTTGGGGGCCACACCTGGCAATGCTCAGGGGTTACTCCTAGATTCAGGAGTCATTCCAGGGGCCGGGCGATAGCCCAGTGGGTAGAGCGTTTGCCTTGCACGCAGCCTGCCTCTGCCGGCCTGCGTTTGACCCCCGGCATCCCATATGGTCCCCTGAGCACCGCCAGGAGTAATTCCTGAGTGCAGAGCCAGGAGTAACCCCTGAGCGTCACCGGGTGTGACAAAAAAAAAAAAAGAGTCATTCCATATGGGATAATGGGATCAAACCCTGGTCAGTCACGTGCAAGGCAAGTGCCCTTCCCACTGTGCTATTGCTCAGGTTTGGTCCCCAAGTGGCCAGATAAATTTAAAAAGCATTCGAGGGGCCCTTATTATTTTACCCTTTCTTTCAAGGAATGAAGGTGGTAATGGATACTTTTCCCCAGTAGCCTGTTTCTGTGTGGAAAGGCCCTTTGTGCACTGTGACTGCTGGAGACGAAGGTCTTGTTTCTGGGTGAAGTTCCCCTTTTGCTTTCCACTTGATCACTTGATCACTTGAATCCTGTTATTCATCGATTTGCTTGAGCGGGCGCTAGTAACATTTCCATTGCACCCTATCACGTGCCAATGTAGCCCGATGGCATCTGGTTGATTCAGGAATATAAAGAGCCTCAAACCGTTCCTTCAGGGTCTTGACAAGAAAGTCTGACTATCTTATAGGTGGGCGGCCACGTGATCTTTTGACATCCCGTGGGATCCAGTCGGTAATGGCTCTAGTCCAGTGGTTGTCTCCAAATCGCATTACATGTCCAGCCCATCTGATTTTCGCTTTCCACTAAGGAGGTAAATAAAATCCACAAGGTGAACACAATTCTTTGTTCTGAAAGGGAAAATGATCATTCCAATCCAACAAAATAAGGTGAAATAAATCATGGAAAAATTAAAGAGAAATAAATCTGGACTATGGATTTTATTTATTTATTTTTTTTTTTTTGGGGTCACACCCAGCAATGCTCAGGGTCACTCCTGGCTCTGCATTCAGGAATCACTCCTGGTGGTGCTCGGGGGACCATATGGAATGCGGGGATCGAACCCTGGTTGGCCTCGTGCAAGGCAAATGCCTACCTGCTGTGCTATCGCCTCCAGCCCTGGACTATGGATTTTAAAAGCCTACATTTTCCTAGATTCTGAAGGTGAAAAATGTCCTAATAGTATGGTAAAAATTGCTGGGATAGATATAAACTTAAAGTCTTATCAGGAGAAACTTGCTCTATCATTAAACTCTGAAGTGATTTTAAGTTGGATACAAAAAGTGGAAAACAGGAAAATGGGGCTATCCAAGGTTGATTTTCTGGCCCCCAAGGGCCTCAGTTAAGCTCTTGTGTTGGATGACAGGACTAGCTAGATTGGGAGTTTTGCTGTTTTATCCACTCACAGCTTAATCTATTTACATGTTTTTAAGCCAGGGTCAGCAACCCATGGAGCTGACCTCTCGGTAAGGGGCTTGGCCATCCCCTGGCCGAGTTCAACATTGCTCCAAGGGTTTGCTCTCATGAGTGGGGGAGAGACCATGCTGGCCGGACTCGGAGTGGAGTTTTGGGCCCTGCCCTTTCCTCCGCCTCCATGCCAGTTGCCCTGGAAGAGAGAGACCCACCCATGCCAGACTCACATGTCAGTTGGCGTGAGGCCACAAAGCGGCTGCGTGATATTTTTATAGGATACTGAATTTTGCATAAGGTTCTTCCCAATTTCTTTCACATTTATACATAGTAAACAGTTATAGACAGGTTCTAACTGATACCAGTAAGCCTGGCAAGAAGCCAGAGCAAACCACACATCATGCAGTTAGTCATTCTCAACATCCAGACTCCATAGTTCCTCAGAGCTCCATCCAAGAGAAAACCTGATCTTCCCCCTTTAAGTTTCATCAGTAAATGCTCATGTTGAGAGCCTTCTACTGAGACTATACCATCTCCACGGTAAAGCCTGGTAAGCTACCGTGTTTTATTTACTTTTATGCCAAAGACTAGTAACTATTATGGACCTCAGTTCCATAACCTGAGGAATGGTTTCGGGCTTCTCCTGTCCCTGGAGCCAGTAGATGCCCTTGGGTTGCACTTGCTTGTGACAGGACTAATGGAGATGTTACTAGTGCCCACTCGAGCAAATAGATGAACAATGGGAAGACAGTGATACAGTGAAGCCAGGGTTCATACTAATGAGATCTCTCTTCTATGCAAACACTGATGCAGGATGTGGCAGTTACAAGAGTCACCTTGACTCTGAATGAGTAACTTCTGACTTATTATTTTACACTACTAAGACTTCTGTTATCTAGATTGGGCATAGCTCCTCTTTATACCCACTGCCCAGCATGGGACAGTTAGAATTTACCAGGAGACTACCATCCTGGCTACCTTGAGACTATCGTTTAAGACTATAGGAAGGATCACACTAGTTTGCCCTCAAGCAGATAAGTGTGACCCTTTCAGTATATGGAGAACAAGATACTCAGAATCACCCTGGTGCAGATAATAAATAAGGACCTTGAGGGTATCATCAAGATTACATGAAGCCCATGAAATTAAGATGTATTATTTTATACCAGCCCCCACCCCCTCTCCAGTGTCTTACATAAGAGATAATGTTGGAAGCATTAGTCCTTGGCATAATCCTTTGTTTATACCTACAATAGGGTGTGGCACCACCCTTCTACACTCTTCTATCTAGAAGCTGTTTAGGGTTCTTTGTTGACAGGGCCCTCCCTGAAGTTAGGATTAGGGATTAGGATAATCCTAAATTACTCTCCCTTTTTTGGTAGGGCTCTTGGATTAGATCCTCTTTGGTGGGACTCCTTTCTGGTAGGACCCTCTTTGGTAGGACTCTCTAGTGGGATCCTCTTTGGTGGGAGACTTGGGCTCTCATGTATGATCTAAGTTCTGACCAGAGCTAGGGTCTTCCATTATATTGGATTGCAGTGGTAGATATTTTGTACTATTAAAAGCCTTTTGTGAACTGCGTTGGACTCGTGAGTTTTCATCCATTCCCTGGCGGCCTCGAAGGTAAAAGAGAACTTCTGTCCTGGTACTATTGGGGACCCCAGTGGCCCCCTGACACTCTTTTTTTCCCCCTTTTTATTGAAACACCATGATTTATAAAGTAAAAAGGTTTTCGTAATACTGCTGAAAGTTTCATACTTCAACACCACTCCCACCACCAGTGTGTTCCCACCACCAAAGACCCTCATTTCTCACCCATCCCAATCCCCATGCCTGCTCCGTCAGCTGGCACTGATTGCATTGACCGTTAAAGCACATACATGGCAATGTTATTGATGAATCCATTTACTTCCCATTCTTGATTATGGGAGATCTGATCAAATTCTCTTCTTGAATTTACTATCTGAGTTTCTAGAATGTGTTTGGTTCCACTAGTTTGATGTACTGGCGTGGCCACTTGGAGCAGTACATCACTTGGTGTACACTGGTTGAATCAGCCTTTTCTCTTGCTGTTTTGTTTCTTGTAATTGTTTAGACCCAAAGAATGCAGAGAGGCCTTATAATGAAAGTGTAGGCGTTTCTTGAGGATGCTCTGTCCAAACCAAACACTATCCTCGGCTCCCAGGGAAACATTGTAGGTTTCCAAAACTTGAAGGTTAATAAGTTTGGGTGAAAAAAAATAATAAATTTGGGTGAAAATTGGAAGCATCAGTGGCTGTTGAGGCACAAGAGCTTAACTGAGGAGGGCTCTCGGCCATAAAGCAGAGACTCAGACACACGGGGGAGAGTGTGGGGGGGACCACATGGGGGGGCCACTTGGTGTGTCTGAGTCTCTGCATGATGGCTGATTGCCCTGAGGCAGTTCGTGGGCGGGTCCACCAGGCCTCCAGTCGGGACAGAGAGGGAAAGGGGGACCCCCATCTCCATCTACACGAATACCCGGTGGTTTTCGTCTCCAAGAACTGCCTACCTGGGCTTGAACTCGGCTGCTCTGTTGTATGGGGCTCTGGTGAGCCAGGCTTGAGATCAGCTTCTCTCTTGGGTGGGGCTCTGATGAGTTGTGGAGTCTGGACCTTGAAAATGGTGGCGATTATGGTGAGCAAGTTTCATCCGGCTGCTTCCGAGGCCCTACTGAGGTGATGGGCTAGGACTAAAACCCATCTTCCCTCCTGGGAGCCTCATGGTCAGCTGAGCTAGGGGAGAGCTGGATGGTAGCTCTCCCCTGTGTGTCTGAGTCTCTGCATTATGGTCGAGAGCCCTCCTCAGTTAAGCTCTTGTGCCTCAACAGCCACTGATGCTTCCAATTTTCACCCAAACTTATTTTTTTTTCCACCCAAACTTATTAACCTTCAAGTTTTGGAAACCTACAATGCTTCCCTGGGAGCTGAGGATAATGTTTGGTTTGGACAGAGCCTCCTGAAGAAACACCTACACTTTTATTATAAGGCCACTCTGCATTCTTTGGGGCTAAACAGTCACAAGAAACAAAATAACAAGAGAAAAGGCTGATTCAACCAGTGTACAGCCGCACACCCAGGAAGTGGGAATCTCCCAACTTTGTTGCAGGATTTTCCTTCAGGGGTTTCTGGCGTATCAATATTTGGGTTCTTGTAAGGCATGATACTGACAGGGCTATTATTTACAAAATCATCACATCCACATGAACAACTGACAATTGTACTTGATGCAAGCAAACATGTCCTGGGTTCATGACTGCTATGCAAAGGGCCTTGGCTAAGACTACTTGGGAGAGAAAAGAGTGCATTTTATTGCATATTTTTCCTTTAATAGTGAGAGAAGAATACAAAAGAAAGTAGAAAAGAGAACAAACAGGTTTGTTTTTTAAAGACACTGACAAGGAAACTTTGCCAAGGAGATTAGCTGGAGAGAGATAGAATAGGGGCTATGTATGAGCCTTGCGTGTGGGTGACCCCATTCGGTCCTTGGCACCCCACAGATTTCCTGAGCACCACCAGGTGCTTCTCTACCCATACTCCCCACAAAAATTAAATTAGTACTTGCTATCTTCTCTTTCTAGCATAAATCCTACTGTAATAAATATCCCCTACACCCAAAACTAGGTTTCAGACTCACACATGCTACCTCATTCGTCGAGAGAACAGCCTGCTTGTGTGTATGACTGAAAACAAGCTAAAGCCCTTTTGCCTACTGGTTTGCACACGGACAGGCAACATGCAGGGTTAGTGGTCAACACCCACTGGAGTTGTCAGCTTCTGTGTGCTACAGCTGACCAAGGCCTTTCTCTCCTTCCCAAACACCATGCCATGTGGCTGTTGGGTGTGGCTACTGGTTTGAAGGCTTCTATAGGAGACAGGACCTTGGTGTGGGAGAAGAGCTTTGAAAACATTCCTGGGACCCCATGGAACCGTCTTCCTGTACTGCATCAAAAGAACCAGGCAGTGTGAAACCTGAAGAACAAAGCTTTTCAGCTGACTGCTTACAAGAAGGTTCTGGATGGGCCTTAGGTTTTAAGTTATCTAAAGACACCTATGGGGTCTGGGGTGATAGTACAGTAGGCTGGAAACTTGCCTTGGCTTACATGCAGCATACCGGGGTTTGCTCCGCAGCACACATAGGGTGCTTCAAACACCATGAGAGCTATCCTGGCGGTTAGGGTGCACGCACAACAGCTAGCTGAGTGGTCAGGGTGCACACACAACAGCTGTCCCAGAGGTTAGGGTACACACATGAGAGTAGCTCAGCGGTTAGGGTGCACGCATGAGAGCTATCCCAGCGGTTAGAGTGCACACATGAGAGCTATCCCATTTCAAATCCCAGTTTTGAAGTGGCAGGTAAAGGGAGCTTTATCTGCCTCCCATTGCACACGGTCACCAAGTACAGGAAAGGGCATCAAGAACTGCTCTGCACAACGCTGCCTTCAGGAAGGGCACCAGCACCTGAGAATGGGGGTGGCGGGCAGCAGGGAGCACCCGATTCCTGGTGTCATGTCACTCAGGCACAGAGGAGCTGCTCATATTTGGATAAATGACACAGGCAAGCCAAGAGGAAAAGAAGACACGTGCGTCCACACTCAGTAGGACTCTCTTTGGAATTCTTCATTTCATTAGGTTTGCATGAAATACAAAGTTCAAACGGAACCCTTGGTCTCCAGCACAAGACAAAGAAGTGGTTTAGCACACAAACATCATGAGCCTTTTCATTTTTAAAAGTATAAATAACAATGTTCAAGGTTATACAATATCTTTTGTGTGGGCTTTAAGGCTTTAGCACGGGAGATTCTTCACGGAGTGTGGCCGCTCCTGAGGCCGAGGCACTTGTCTCTGCACCTGCTCTGGGAGCACCAGCCCCTCAGAATTCCCAGTCAATTCCTACAGTTTCTTTCATTTTTCCTAACACCAAGTAGCACTGGAAAAGGGAAAGCTCTCAGTAGCAAGTGAGCTCTCAGAAGGGAGGTAAGGTCAAAACCAAAACCAAAACAGACTATTTTTGGGACAGTTCTTTGCTTTATCCAGCAAACTCTCTGTAGTGAGGCAAACTTCAGGTGGGTGTTGAGAGGCTGCTCTGGGCTGGGAAGTGCAGTAGTTAGAGTGCAATGGTGGGTGCGGGGGCGCCCCCTGGAAGTGCTCCCCTCGGGAGCTGCAGGGCTGGGGGGCAGAGCCAGGACACCGGCCCTAGGGGTGAGGTCTGAAGGAAGACTCTCCAGCAGGCACTTGACCTGCTCCTGGCCCAGTTTGATCTTGTCGTCCAGCTGTCGCTGCTCGATAAGGAGGGTGGACTTCATCTTCACGAAGTGCTGGTAGTCCAGGAGCTGCTCATCCGACAGGTAACTGGCCAGGATGTCCCACACCAGCCGCTCCCGCCGGTCCAGGTTCTCCTTAAGCTCCCGAGCATCCTCATGCTGCCTTGCCAGAACTTTCCTCTTTTGCGTGAGTGAATTCTGCAGGGAGAGAAAGCAGCTATCAGTGAGGGGCAGGGGGATGAGGTGGGGGGGAGACTGCCAGGGAGAGACAGCAGCCATCAGTCAGGGGGTGAGGGGTACTGCCAAGGAGAGTCAGCAGCCATCAGTCAGGGGGTGAGGGGTACTGCCAGGGAGAGACAGCAGCTGTCAGTCAGGGGCACCGTCCCATGCTCACCCTCTCCTCACTGCTGGCATCATCCCCCAGGCTGCTGAGGACATTCTCGACGCGGCCAGGCGGCCAGAGAGGGACAGCAGCAGGTTGACGACCTTGTCCAGGTCCCCGATGAACATGCGGTACTTGTCAAACTCGTTGGGCTTGCAGCGCTGACTGATGAGCACCTCCACCTCCTCACCCAGCGCGTCATTGAGCCGGATGTCCATGAGCAGGCTCCGCTTGGCCTCCTGCAGGGCCTCGAGCTTGTGGCTGAGGCTCCCAATGAGTTCCACCTGAGGGGGCACCGGGGACACATGGCCAGGGTGAGCGCACTGGGTGGACAGGACTGTACCCTGCATGCAAGGCTGCCGGGCCATCAGGCCACACTGTGCTCCCCAGCCGAAAGTGTTCACACCTGCAGGGACTTTGATGAGTCTTCAAAGCCCAACCCTGGACACCTCCCTCATCTCCCTTGTGATAGTTCCCACTGATGTCATGCTGAATCCAGCTCTGTCTTCCCATTGGTCTGTTAGGGGCTGGAGCGATAGCACAGCGGGTAGGGTGTTTGCCTTGTGCACGGTCGACCCGGGTTTGATCCTCGGCATCCCAAATGGTCCCCCGAGCACTTTCAGGAGAAATTCCTGAGCAAAGAGCCAGGAGTAACCCCCTGAGCATCGCCAGGTGTGACCCAGAGAGAAAAAAAAAGCCCATTGGTCTGTTAGCTGTTCACACTGATATGTACTTAAGGGCCAGCGGGAGGGCATTTGCCTTGCACGCAGCCAGCCAGGGGTCGATCCCTGGCATCCCATATGATTCCCTGAGCACTTTAAGAAGTAATTCCTGAATGCAGAGTTAGGAATAACACCTGAGCATAGCTGGGTGTGACCCAAAAAGCCAAAATAAAGAAACCAAACCAAATAAAAAAACTGTTTCAGGTTATTTAGGCTCCAGAATTCACCACCTTAATCCCAGTAGCAAGAGTCCAATATGTTTAACCTAAGAGGTTTTAGTATTTTCCAACTTTGATTTCATTTCTATTGCTACTTTAAAAATTTAAACTTTCATTTTCCTTGAGCCCAAAGTAGCCAAAGCACTTTATTTGTTGCTAGAGGGGTAGGGAGGGAAGCTAGGGGTCCGGGAAGGTTTCAGTGCTTGGAGATAGCCTGGGTGTGAACTCACAGCGGGTGGGACAGTGAAAAACACTGGACAGCAGTCTGACCAGGAGACCAGGAGAGACAGTACAGTGGGGGCTGCCACTGGGACCAGGAGACAGTACAGTGGGCGAACTGTGCATGCAGCCAAGTCAGGTTCAATTGATCCCTGGCACCACTAGGAGCCCCCCAAGTAGGCTAGCAGTGATCCCTGAGCACAGCCCGGGTGGCCCCAAAACACAACAAAAAGCAAACCCAGAGGCCTAAAGAGACCTGGATGAGAACGAGAGAGCCCCGCTGAGCATCGCCAGGTGTGACCCTCATCTCTCCTCTTTACTTCTGCCCCCAAAGGAGGACCCCTAGTCCTTAAAACCTGTTTCTGGAGTGAGGAACTGAGAAAGCGACCCTGTGGCCCAGAGAGGTGTCCGGCACTGTCCTTAATGAGTTGCTCCCACGAGGATGCGACATTTAAGTCAGAGACCCAGTGGAGGGGCCAGTTGTGCCAGAATGTGTGGGAACAGTGCTGAACGGGAGACGGTGGAGGGGCACCGAGCTTGGGGTCCAAACCCTGCAAGGCCTGGCCGGCTACTACAATGGGGGTGGGGTCCAATCCACGTCCTCTACAGGACTTCAACTGACCCCAGAGTCTCAGGCACACCACTACAAGCACCGAGCAAAATCATTCAGCACATAAAGAGCAAGTAGTGTGTGAGCAATTCTCAGGGGGAAAACAACGCGCAGGTGCAACCCTGAGAGAAGGCGACGGGTAATGCCCAAGACCTGGGCAGTCGGGAGAGCGCAAGCACTTTGGGAACAGATGAAAGACAAGGAAGGGCTTCTCGCCTGGAAACAGAGACCAAATGAGCCAGACGGAAATTTAAAAAGTGTAAAGGAGAACATTAGAAATTTATCTGTCAGTCGGTCTGCCTGTCTGTCTATTTATTTATTTATTTATTTATTTATTTATTTATTTATTTATTTATTTATTTATTGGGGGAGGTCACACCTGGCAATGCTCAGGGATTACTCCTGGCTCTGCACTCAGGAATTACTCCTGGCGGTGCTCAGGAGACCAGATGGGATGCTGGTAATTGAACTCAGGTCAGCCACATGCAAGGCAAATGCTCTACCTGCTGTGCTATCACTCAGGCCCTATATTTGAAATTTAAAAAAGAAAAAAAAATCAAAGTAGAATGAAGACAGGAAATGAATGTGAAAATAAAACAGCATCTGAAAAACAGGAAAATGATTTCAGATTTTTTGTTTGTTTGACAGTAAACAAACCCTTCCACCCCCAACAATCATGTAGGGCAACTGCCCAAAATTCCTGACTGTATCTGGTAAAAAGTGTAAGTTTATGGCATCGAAAAGCTTATCAAATCCTAAGTAGGATAGAGCAGAGAGAATCAGGCCCACTGTTTGTATAATCAAACTGCCAGGAATCAAAGATTAGACCAGCTGAAGGCAGCCAGTGCACCCCAGACCCTGCATGCAGGAGAAGTGTATTCTAAGGTTTCCATTACTCATCAGCCACCACGGAAACAAGCCCCATGAACTGAACACCAAGTTCTTAAAGGAAAAGAACAGTCAACCCGAATTCCAGATTCTGAAAATATCCAGAAATGAAATCAGAATAAAGCCATTCTCAGATGTACAAAAGTTAAAGAAAAGAAAGAGGAAAACTTGGAACTTCAAGAATGCAGGAAAAACAACAGAAGTGCAGCCAGTTCTGAGGGAGAAGATTCTTTTTGACTTGTGAAATATTCCCGAAATCTCTTCTAATTCAGAGCCTTTTGCTCTCCAGAAGAGACAATCTTGAGAGCTGCTTAATCAGATTTTGCCTAACAGATATGTCAGGAATTAAAATTAGAATTTTTTTGGGCAAATCCTGGTTCTGCACTCGGGAATCATTCCTTTTGTTGCTTAGGGGACCATATGGGATGCTGGGACTGAAATGGGGTCAGCCACATGCAAGGCAAACGCCCTATCCGCTGTACTATCTGGTCCCCAAATTAGAATTACTTTTTATGTATCTGAAACTCAGAGACTGAAAATGTTTCATATTTTCAATTATACTTCATATATATTTGGAATAGTATTATTCATCAATAGTACTATGATATCTAAGCAGATATATTAATGTTGATTTGACTTAAAATGCTAAACTTTCAATTAAAATATTAATGACTAAATTAGGATACTGAGTTTCAAATACAGGTTAGGTTATCAGCAATGTCATTTTACTTATTTGGGGACCACACTCAGGTAAGCTCAGTACTCTCTTCAGACAGGGCGTGTGATGTAGGACCGAGGGTCAAACCCAGGTTGGCTGCATACAAGGCAAGTACTCTCCCTGCTGTACTGTCCCCGCTGTACTGTCCCTGTTGTACTCTCCCTGATGTACTGTCCCTGTTGCTCTGTTGGTACTATTAGTAGGGGGGTTACATTCTGCTTCGGGACAATACTGGGGAAGTGAATATTGACCAAGATATCATTTTAAAAGCTTATTATTAGAGGGCGGTAGAGTGAGAGCACAACTAACAGGGTGCTTGCGCTGCACATGGATACCCCAGATTCGATCCCCAACATCCCATATGGTCCTCTGAACAAGTCAGGGATGTTCCCTGAGCAGAGTCACCAGGAGTAACCCCTGAGCTCTGCCAAGTGTGGCCTAAAAATTACAATAAAAAATTATTATTAGAGGGGCTGGAGAGATAGTACTGCAGGTAGGGCACTTGCTTTGCACCTGGCCAACCTAGGCTCAACCCCCACACCCTATATGGTCCAGCAAGCCCAACCAAGAGTGATCCCTGAATGCAGAGCCACGAGGAGTAAGCCCCGAGAACTGCGAAGTATGACCCCAAAACAAACAAAAAATTTAATTAAAGTTATCAATAGAAAAACTTGCAGTGAAGCGGAGGAAGCGGTTCAGTGACAGAGCAAGCATCCCCAGGTGTGAAGCCCTGGGCTGACCCACAAGACACAATACCAACTTCCTGTACACATCAGAAAAGTGAATCCGAATTTTCAGCTTTCTATATTTACAGATGCCACCAGAACGTCGTTTCAGGCTCAGCTATTTTGTATTTACAAATCAAATACACAATTGCAAGTGAAACCAATGAAAATTTCATGACACATTAATAAACCAGAGGCTCATTAATGACAGAAGGCTGCCAAGGATTCCTCCTGAGCACACAATAAGCCCTAAACTCCTCAGCATTTCCCACAATGCCTCCCTCTGTCCCCTGCGAGTCCTCCTCCCAGCCGTGTCTCCCATCATTCACAGCTTCCTTTGTTCTTTCCTAAGTTTGGAAAAGTCTGATTTCATCATGAGATCTTCTGCTCCTACATTCCAACATAACCAGCTACTTGAACTTTCCTTCAGCGCTTGCTGTATCCTTTCACCGCGTCCTGGGCGCTCTATTCTGAGCAGCCTCTCTTAGCCTCTCTCTTCATGTCTGGCTGGCCCTACACTCAGTTACTCCCGGCCCACGTGGCAATGCAAGTGCCAGAGTAGGTTTGTGGAAATAAGAGCAATATAATATGAAGTCAAAACAGACACAAACACACCAAGACATGCAGCCCATGCCTGGAACCGAAGGAGTCAACGCAAGTGACTTCATGTTATTTCCTGTGGAGGATTCTAATAATACTTTTGCCACATAATCCTCAGAGTGTGAGAGTGAAAACAAAGTGATGAGAAAAGTAGTTAAAAAATAAAGACAGGAGAGGGGGTTATGACTCATTTGCTGAAAAAAAAACAAACCAAAAGTCTTCATAATGTTCAGTTCAAGATTCATGGCAACTGTGTTGAGGGGTGACAGTGGGACAGTGGTCTGACTCCTGGTCAGAGGGTGACCAGGGGACATGGTGGGACTCCTACTCAGAGGGTGCAGTGAGTGGGGCACTGCAGTGCAGAGGCAGATGTTGGCATGTGTGCTATGGAGTGAGTGTTTCGATGGGGGAAAGTTGGCAGCGCGTGTGGCACTCTTGCTCACATAAGCTGCGGGTGGAAGGAGAGGAAGCCGCCAAAGGCAGTGCTCCAAAAACTCCTAATCTCCTGTCCCGTGACTTCTGCTCCCAGGGTCTACTGGCTTGTCTCTTTCTCTTTTTTTAAAAAATTTGTTATTATACCACCGTGAGACACACAATTACGAAGGTGTTCATAATTGGTTCTTGGTAATACAGTGTTCCAGCACCCATCCCTCCACCAGTGCCCCATTTCCACCACCAATGTACCCTGCCCCCTCCCACCCACCCCCCAGGCTGCCTCAATAGAGGTGCCCCCGCTTCTTCTCTTTCTCTCTCTGTCTCTCTCTCTCGGCTTGTCTCTTTCTATCACGCAAGCTGGCTTAGCTCACACACTGGTGAAAAAACTAAATAGAATCACATAAGCAAGTTGAGACACCAGTGGAAGGAAGGCGCTCTGGTGGGAGGTATGAGTTGGGACCAGGATTAGTACTGCAAATCAGGGTGCCACAAGGGAAGTGGAAAGGAAGTAACAGGTCAGAGAGAGTGAGCACGGCTCACAGGCAAAGAGCCTGCACTGCACACAGCTGGCTTGTGTGTGATCCCTGGCACCACATATAGTTCTCTGAGTCCCACCAGGAGTGATCCCTGGGCATAGAAAAGGAATAAGCCTTGAGCACCTCCAGATATGGCTTCAAAACCACACAAAGAAAGTTTTTCTGGGGCCGGAGCGATAGTCCAGAGGGTAGGGCGGTTTGCCTTGCAGGCAGCCGACCCGGGTTCGATGACAGGCATCCCATATGGTCCCCCACACAGTGCCAGGAGTGATTCCTGAGCGCAGAGCCAGGAGTAACCCTGAACATCGCTGGGTGTGACCCAAAAAACAAACAAACCAAAAAAAAAAAAAAAAAAAAGAAAGAAAAGAAAGTTTCTCTGGGGCCAGAGTGATAGTACAGAGGGTAGGGCATTTGCTTTGCACGCAGCCAACCCGGGTTCAATTCCCCAGCATTTTATATGGTCCCCAAGCACCACCAGGAGTAATTCCTGAGTGCAGAGCCAGGAAGAACCCCTTTGGCTGGGTGTGACCTAAAAAGAAAAAATAAAGTTCTCTGGAATTGGTATATGAGCCACTTATCTTCCTGGCTTAACGGAGGCAAACTTAAGCAGAATCTTTTCTCGGGAGCAGCATTTACACCCAGCTGTGCCAGGAGCACAATCCCCAGGGGTGCAGAGAAAGCAGGACAGGCAAGGTATTTCTCCACACGCAAAGAAGACAGGAAGAAAGATGGCCGCAACCCTGCAGCAATTTTTGAAATGTTAGACATTTATATATAGACATGCACACACACACATATACCTGTGTGAATATCAAACACTAAGATGAGATTCTGATACTGCACCTGAGACACTCCTCAGGAGGATTCTAACCCACCGAGGGGCCAGGGAAGCGCAACGGTGGCTTCCCTTTCCTCAAAGAGCCTTGACGCATCTCTCCTTAATGTTTATGAACGTCTTGCAGACTGTTGGCATGGCTGTCAAGGTGGGGGAGAGAAGGTCCCCAAGTTGGGATCCTGAGCGGGGACGTGGATTCTAGGTCCAGCCATGAAGGTTTTGGAAATACTCCCTCTAGAACGTTCCTTTTTGCCATTCTGTGACAGCAGCAGCAGTGACTGCCCTCTGGCTCAGGGGGTCCTGAGGAAACTGGTCCCAGGGCCAAGCAAGTCTGATGTCCACAGCTGGTTCCACTGGTGCTGCCACAGCACTGGGCTCACACCTCACACGTGTGAGGCAGTCAGTCGCTCTACCACCAGACGTGGTCTCTGGCCCTGAGCAGTGGCGGGCCCTTCCCCCAGCCATGAGAAGCCCAGCAGGCATGTGCACTGTGACCGTTCGGGCAGCAGTGCCACAATGCCACTGTCTGTTTACCTTCTTCTCATTGACATCGGCCTGGTCCTCGCCCTCGTTCACCTCCTCAGACATGTCTCTGACCATGGTGAGCAGCTCAGCCTTCTGCGCAGACACACTGTAGTAAGTGGGACAGTCGACCAACAAGCCCGCTGCTTCCTTTTCTCTGCTCCTGGGGTGCGGAGAGAAAATGCTGCAGCTAAGACTCTGGATTTGCACATGCTAAAGGGGGTCTTAGATTTGGGGGCCAAAGAAGGTAAGGCACCACCCGGTTGACCCCAAACACCATGTATGTGGTTCTCTGTGCATTGCCAGGAGTGCTCCCGAGTGTAGAGTCATGAAGAAGCTCTGAGTACTGCCATGAGTGCTCCCTGAGTGTCATCATGAGGAAGCCCTGAGCACTGCCAGGAGTGCTCCCTGAGTATAGAGACATGAGGAAGCCCTGAGCACTGCCAGGAGTACTCCCTGAGTATAGAGACACGAGGAAGCCCTGAGCACTGCCAGGAGTGCTCCCTGAGTATAGAGACATGAGGAAACCCCGAGCACTGTCAATGTGGCCCAAAAAGCAAAACAAAATTGAGAACAGGAAGTAGAGTCACACACGGCATGGACAAGATTTCACTCCATCCATGTCTGTCAGTTTTGCAAGGCTTGAGAAAGTCAATTCAAAGTCCTCAGAAATTATAGGGCTGATTGGTCTGGAAGTCAGACAAAGTGCTGTGACAACTCCGAAACATCTCAGTAAGGAGCAGGGGGAGCCAGGACCTGACAGCGGCTTTGGGAATTACTGACTCTGCATCTTTCCCCTCTTGTGGGGCTGGAGTACAAGCGGAGGGTCCTTGTTTTACACACAGCCCACCGAGGCTCGAGTCTTGGCACCACATATGGTTCCCTGAGTCCTGCAAGCATAACCCCCAAAACCCAGAACCAGCAGTAAACCCCAGCACCGCTAGGTGTGGCCCTAAAATCCAAACCAAAATAGAATAAGAAATATTGAACAACAAAAGAAAGATGTTGAGACACTAGTCCGGGAAGGGCAGGAGGAGCTCGGCTCCCACGGAGGAAGGCTGTGGCCCTCCAAGCCCCATGCCTGATTAGCCCCGCTAATGACTTCTTCCACCTCCTCCGGGATTCCCAGGATCTCTCTGATACACCTGTAATTGTTGCTGAGGCACTTGTCAATTTTCCTTCTTGTGCAAGCCCAGCAGCACTCCATCTAAGCCTGGGAAACACGGAGCTCGCTAATAACAATAATCAAACAGAAGAGGCGACATTACTCATGCATCACCCAGCAGGTTTCAAGGCTGGAGAGCTGGGAAGAGCCACCGCGACAGTGAGACCTCCTGTCTCAGGCAGGCTGCTTTCACCGCAGAGGACAGTCTCTCCCTTGGGAGTAACAGCATCTCAGTCAGACTGCCTTTCATCCCAGAGGTCAGTCTCACCCCTGAGTAAATGACCTTGTGAATAACCTAGTGTCTTGAGGCAGTATTTCAAACATTATTATTATTATTATTATTATTATTATTATTATTATTTTGCTGTTTGGGTCACACCAGGCAATGTCAGGGGTTACTCCTGGCTCTGCACTCAGGAATCACTCCTGGTGGTGCTCGGGGGACACTAAGGGATGCTGGGGATCGAACCTGGGTCAGCTGCGTGCAAGGCAAACGCCCTCCCCCTGTGCTATCGCCTCCAGCCCCAGAATTTCAATTATTAATACCTAGTAATAGGCCATCACTTTAGAGCGGAATAAAGGTCTTTCAAAATCATTGTTGCTAGCTTCATGTTTGTCCCCCTAGCAATACTGAGTTCACTGGCAAAAAACTGGGGAGAGGATTCTCTCTGTATTTTCTTTCCCAGATACAGTCACTGCAGCAGCTTCTGAGGTGCACCAGGCAATGCTCATTTTCACCAGCAGATGGCGCTGGCCCCCTCGTTTAAAGTTCCAGTGACAGCGAATACTACAAGAACTACTTGACTTTTGGAAGAGATGAAGAAAACGTATGTTCTCAAAAATGATTTAGAGAAAGCACTTGGTTTTCCTTGAATGGAATCTGTAAATTACCTTGTCTTTTCCACAGTGACAGGGGACGAGAAAGAAGTGAACGGAAACCCTTAATTTTGAGTGATCACAACTATGTACAGTGACTTGCCATCCCTACAGAAACTCAGTTTTGAGGGGACTAGAGATACGCTACAGCGTGCAGCCAGTTGCCTTGCATACGGCCAACCAGAGTTCAATTCTCAGCACTGCAAGGAGTAAGCCCTGAGCTTTGGGACGTGATCCTCCCCGATACCGTGCCCTGCACTCAGTGTCTATATAACCTGGTTCACTCATTTCAGCTTAATGAAATGACTGTTTGCCACATCTGAGACGGGGAGAGGGCGAGGAGCCTCGTGAGAGGGAAGCAGATTCTAACACCCTGTGAATCACTATCCATTTAATTGTCTTTTGTCTTTCTCCTCCCCTTACAGCCCAAAAATTAAAAATCAAAACACAGTATCCCTGTAAATAAGTTACTAAGGATCAGCTGGGAATTTCTAAAATGCAAGCCCAAATTTAGATGAAACATTCTGTTTTTATTTAGTCTGGAAGCCACCAACTGCTGAGCCCTAGTCTGTCAATCACCAGCTTTTACTGGAAATTACAGAATTAAAAAACCACCCTAAATCTTTTCTTCCCATTGTAGAAAACCACTTTGGATCTTTCCCAGAATAACCTCTAAAGGGAAGTCAAACAAAACAAAAATGTTGAAGCCACCAGCCAGCCTGGAGTCACTTCATCCCAGGTGCCGGGACCTGGGTACAGGGAACAGAAGATGCAGGAAGCTGCAGGGGCTGAGACTGAACAAAGCACCCTGTAGCAGCCCCTGCAGAGTCTCAGTCTCAGGATCTAAACCAACACCCCACCTTTTCACAGGGAATGCAGATACAAGAATGGGACTGTCTAGCCTCCCACTCTTTCAGAGTCCTGAGTTCACCTGTCTCAGTCACAATGTCGACACCCCAACCCTGGACGACAGTGCAACACCAACGGAATGAACACTGTAGCTGCTGACTGCACAGGGCAGTGCTAGGCTCACATCCCAAGCTGTCACCCCGGTGTTCTGGACTCTATTCTTCAGTTTTCACATGTGCAAAATGGAGGTAAAATCGGAAGCTTGCTCAGATGGGTTATGAGCGTATCACCTAAGCTGGCCTTCCCTAGAGCGAGCAATGCTGCCCCCAGGCTCGGGGCATACACTGGGGCAATAGGGGTGGGCAGCAGCCTCTGAGCAATGGGGCACAGGAGAGGCATGCGGCCTTTGCGACCTTCATCTCTGCACCCCAAGAAGCAGGCTCCCAGCGGGTGCTGAGCTTTTCCTGGAAAGGCGGCCATAGGCCAGTCTGGGAACCTCCTATTTAAAGAAATTGACATGGTGCTTAACACCAATGGCATGAACAATAGGTGTGTGCAGAAACTGTGATTACTGTCATTTTTGTGGTTGTGTGAGTAACTGGTAATGCCTACTCTGCTGCACCCCGTCCTAGGAGCGAAGTGACTTGCAGACGCCTGAGACTCTGTACCCCTCAGACAAATGAAGACTAGACTTCTGCCCAGCCCCACGGAGAGTGTGAGTGTGTCTGCTGCACCAGCGGAAACTTACCTCTGGTCTTGGCATGCTGGGCAGGGTGTGGCTCCTGGAGCCGCCTTCCTCTTCACACCATTTTCTTTCAACAACTGTATGTCTCGGGGAACAAACCTTCCATCAGGTCCATGGTGGTCTTCATCTTGGAGTCAGGGTCCAGAATGTCTGCTAGAGATTTGTCTTGGTGGACAATCTCCTTAGCCAGGACCTCCGATCGGATGTCTTCGGAAGTCCTCTGAGGAGCCGGGCTGACACTCTCGTCTAGGTTCTCGGTGCCGTAGGTGGGCCGGGGGCCGACTGGGGTCTGGGCGGTGGGCCCCAATCCTGGAGCCCTGGCAAGCTGGGGTGCAGAGTTCAGGCTGGAGGTCTCGGGGCTTCTGAGCCCTTCGCAGAAGTCTGGGATCTAGAATACAGTGTGTGACCACCAACCTGATGGGTTGGGCCAGGCACGGGCCTGTCCTTGGCAACTGGCACCTTGGCAAACACGCTGGAGCTGCTCAGGATATCACAAAAGGGAAGTGTCAGAGGGTGAAGATGGGGGGTGGGGTGGAGATTGCGGGGTGCTCCCACATCAGGAGCAGAGTATGGAGTCACATTCCCTCCAAATTACAGAGTCCCAAGGGCCTTCATCTGGCTGGTCCCCAGGAGGCTGTGTGACTTCAGTGGGTGCATACAGGAGGTGCCCAGACCTCTGAAGGAGTGGGACAGTCCCACATGGAAACCATTCTTCAGGTGTCCCTCAGTGTTTCTGGTGTCTGAGGAACTCGCTTGCTGCGGAAGGCGGTAACTGGAAAATGCTTCTGGCTTCTGAGGCTTTCCCTGAGCACTACTGAGCCCTCCCTCTGGATAAGGAGGACTAGGGAGAGGGAACCTGACAACACACTCTCTCTAGCCACACCTGTATGTGGGGGCTGACAACATGGCCTGTGACTAGGTGGGAAACTATTTCCTCAGTCTGGGTTATCCCCACACTGCTCAGGGGTTGCTCCTGGCTCTGCACTCAGCAATTACTCTAGGCAGTGCTCAGGGGACTATATGGATGCCGGGATCGACCCATATCGGCCGTGTGCAAGGAAAATGCCCTACCCGAACTGGCTCTGAGGCAGAAACTCAGGGTTTCAGCACTGGGTGCCCCACTTGCACCTGAGGAGCCAGACTAACAAGACCAGTCGATTATTTTTATGTTCTCTAGTCCCTTCCTTAGGTTTCTTCTCACCTAATGCAGAGCTCGAGCAGGTCATCAGGGATGCTATTTGGGGGGACCCTTTAAGCTCTCGTGTCCCTGGAAAACCTCAGCCTCCTGAGCCCTCCCAGTGGCTCCGTGCTGACGGTCACCTGCAGCAGACAAATGAACTACAGGAGCCGAGCTTGCAGGCAACTCTCTAGGGTACAGAGAAGGGGCTCTGGGGAGACTGGGGAGTGCACACCTGGCAGTGAGGGGCGCCCTTAGCCCACGCCCCGAGTCAGGACACTCACCTGGTAAGCGGCTCCAGGTAGTCCTCGCTGTCCAGCAGTGCCTCGCAAAGAGCTTGGGGAGGAGGAGGGGGAAAGTCCTCCAAACTACTGTCCAGGGCTTCCTGGCTCAGAGGAGGAAGTGGGGGTGGGGGTGGGGGTGGGGGTAGCATCTCAAAGGTGGGGCTGGAGGTGGCATTAGGGTTCGAGTCCCTCACAAACACTTCATCATCAGAGTCATCCCGGGGATGGGGGAGGCCTGCAGGACCGATTTGGAATTGTGCAGGGAGGCTCTCCCCGGGCGCCGGCCACCCTGCCAGGCATGTCTGGGTCCGGTGCTGCTGGAAGTGGGGAGACTCGCCCCCCTGTCGCTGCTGGGGGGCTGCACCCACGGCCAGCCAGGGCTCCTCTGGCAGGCTGTTCTCCCTGGCTTCCAGGGCGCACTTCACCCTAGAGGGTGGAGGTCGCTGGGGCAGGGACACCCTCCTGCAGGGTCCCTGCCCCCTGCTCTGGGTTCGGTGGCAGGGTGAGGCCATGGCCATTGCTTGGGTGGCTACCAGCAGGGGTGGAGGGGCGGCAGAGAGGGCTGTGTCCCCTGTGCCTCTCTCTGGGGAGGTGGCTCGTCCACAGCCGGTGAGCAACAACTCAGGGAGGCGGAGGGCGGCAGGGGTACACCCCTGGAGTTGGCGACATGCGCTGCTGTTCCCATAGGCAGCAGCCTGGGGCCAGGCACTTTCCCCACTTGCTGCTGAGTGTCCAGGAGCCCATCCCTGGGGCCGCCCTGACGCTTGGACACTGGCATCTCTTCTGGGCCTCTCTCTGCTCCACTGAGCAACCTGGGGCAGGACACAGACACCAGGATTAGGGCACAGCAGACGGAGATCCTCAGGGAGGGGTCAGCCCCACAGGGTGAATGCCACATCCTGCTCTCCCTTGGCTGATCTCCCAAAGGCCTAAGGTAGAGACAGAGGCCGTCATTCACCGCCCCGGTGCCCACTCAGTTGTCTCAGGGCAGCCATGGTGGGAAAGTCCCTCAGTCCTTTAGGGCAGCCAGGATAGGAACATCCCTTAGTCCTTGCAGGGCAGCAGGATGGGAACATCCCTCAGTCCTCTCAGGGAAGTCAGGGTGGGAACATCCCTCAGTCCTCTCAGGGAACCAGGGTGGGAATGTCCCTCAGTCCTCTCAGGGAAGCCAGGTGGGAATGTCCCTCAGTCCTCTCAGGGAAGCCAGGGTGGGAATGTTCCTCAGTCCTCTCAGGGAAGCCTGGTGGGAATATTCCTCAGTCCTCTCAGGGAAGCCAAGTGGGAATGTCCCTCAGTCCTCTCAGGAAAGCCAGGTGGGAACATTCCTCAGTCCTCTCAGGGAAGCCAGGGTGGGAACATCCCTCAGTCCTCTCAGGGAAGCCAGGTGGGAATATCCCTCAGTCCTCTCAGGGAAGCCAGGTGGGAATATCCCTCAGTCCTCTCAGGGAAGTCAGGTGGGAATATCCCTCAGTCCTCTCAGGGAAGCCAGGGTGGGAACATCCCTCAGTCCTCTCAGGGAAGCCAGGTGGGAATGTCCCTCAGTATTCTCAGGGAAGCCAGGTGGGAATGTTCCTCAGTCCTCTCAGGGAAGCCAGGGTGGGAACATCCCTCAGTCCTCTCAGGGAAGCCAGGTGGGAATATCCCTCAGTCCTCTCAGGGAAGCCAGGTGGGAACATTCCTCAGTCCTCTAAGGGAAGCCAGGTGGGAATATCCCTCAGTCCTCTCAGGGAAGCCAGGTGGGAATATCCCTCAGTCCTCTCAGGGAAGCCAGGTGGGAATATCCCTCAGTCCTCTCAGGGAAGCCAGGTGGGAATGTTCCTCAGTCCTCTCAGGGAAGCCAGGTGGGAATATCCCTCAGTCCTCTCAGGGAAGCCAGGTGGGAATATCCATCCCTCAGTCCTCTCAGGGAAGCCAGGTGGGAATATCCCTCAGTCCTCTCAGGGAAGCCAGGGTGGGAATATCCCTCAGTCCTCTCAGGGAAGCCAGGGTGGGAATGTCTCTCAGACCTCTCAGAGCTATGTATGGGACTGGAGTGATAGTCCAGAGGGGAGGGCGTTTGCCTTGCATGTGGTCAAGCCAGGCTCTATCCCCGGCATCCCATATGGTCCCCTGAGCACAGCCAGGATAATTGCTGAGTGCAGAGCCAAGACTGACCCCTGAGCATTGCCGATGTGACCCCCCAAAAAGCAGAAAGTATTTCTTGTAATTGAGAGCCATGTGTCTATTCTAAGTATCCAAGATTCCTAATATGCTGGGACGAAATTTGTGAACAATTAGCTTCATATTTTACCCCTTTACTGCATCTCTTATGGAAAATAGCACCAAATGGGGGACAGGGAGAAGCTCAATGGGTGCGGCACAGTCTCTGCAGGCTGGAGACCCAGAGTTCACCAACAAAGTGTGTCTCCACCCCCAGTGCCTGAGCACAGACCCAGGAGCAGCCACACCACCCAGATGTGGTTCTTCAATGAAAATCTATAAAAAGCACCAATCATAAAGTGCATTATTTTAACCCTTCCAAGGTAAGTTTATCTGCATTGTTGGTAAAGGGCTCTCTAGAACTTTCTACCTAGCAAATCTGCAAACATACCATGAGCAACCTCTTTTGATCCCTCTCCTCAGCCCTTATAAGCACTGTCTACTTCCTTTCATTGTTTTCATTTTTCTGGGCTCCACCTGGGGGGGTCCTTATTGTGCACTCAGGGACCACTCCTGTAGGGGCTGTGTGTATGTAGCGTGTATGTAGGGGGAGGGACTAGGGGGTTAGACCAAATGGGGTGCTGGGAATCAAATCCTAGTCGGCTGTGTGCAAGGCAAGAGCCCTGTCTTGAACAATCACTCCAGTCCTGACTTCTGTGTCTATGAATTCAATTACTTTCAATGTCTCATATACATGAACTTAGGGGAGTATTTGTCTTTTTTTTCACTTTGAGGCTTATATACTCAGCACAATGTCCACATGATAGCATTCTTTTCCTTTGTAAGACGAACATAAGTATATTTATCAGTTTATTTCCCCCTTCCTCTATCAACGGGATGTAAGGCTTGCGTCTTCTCTTCATTAGTGTTAATAGTGCTGCTATGGGCATGGTTACGGAAACACCCCTTCAAGACCCTATTTCTTATCTTCTGCCTACAAACTCAGAGATGACTGTTGGGTGAGATGGTATTTCTAGTCGGAATGCTCTGAGGAGCTGCCACAGGTTTCCGCAACAGACGTGCTATACATACACACCTTGATCTGGAGTCAGTCAAATGACACGGATCCTTCACAAAACCAAAGCCGTTGCTTGACCCCAGCAGCACATCCTTGAAACATAAGAATGGCACATGGATTATTACCAACCAACAGACATCTTGATTTGCTGAGTGGGTGGCAGAAAGCAGAATCAACATCTGTCGGAGACCTGCTGCCTGGTGTTAGGTACTGGAGCGGCAATCAGTCCTACATGGGATCCTGTTTCCTCCCCTGGGCCCCAGGAAGGACTTTGGGCCCCACTGCATCCAGAGACAGGAACACAGAGGCCAACTGTCCCATGGCCACTTGAGTTCAGTCTGTCTCGCTAGGAACCTCTCCTAATGAGGGCATTTTTCTAAATAACTTCTAATGAAGATTATCTTTAGGATTGACAATATCTGCTCTACTAGCAATATAATGATGAAAATGAAATCATACTAAAGGCCAAGAACGCTGATGAATGAACTGGGGACCAAAGCTGGGGCCTCACACAAGAGACATGCATCCAACAGTCTAGTCGCCCTCAACACACACACACACACACACACACACACACACACACACACACACAAGAGACATGCATCCACCAGTCTAGTCGCCCTCACACACACACACACACACACACACACACACGCGAGACATGCATCCACCAGTCTAGTCGCCCTCTACACACACACACACACACACACACACAAGAGACATGCATCCACCAGTCTAGTCGCCTCTGCACACACACACACACACACACACACACAAGAGACATGCATCCACCAGTCTAGTCGCCCTCTACACACACACACACACACACACACACACACAAGAGACATGCATCCACCAGTCTAGTCGCCCTCTGCGCACACACACACACAAACACACACACACACACAAGAGACATGCATCCACCAGTCTAGTCGCCCTCTACACACACACACACACACACACACACACACACACACACACACACACACACAAGCTTGTGAAGAATGATAGGGAAGTGTGGGAGACAAGGAAAGGATAGTTTATTGAACTTAGCCAGATATCTCAGATGCTCGAGTTTAGAAGATACGAACCGGCTTGTAACCAGGTTAAACCATATTCTCTCTGGGGAAACATCCACCACAACCATTCACCCACAGCTATCAGTAACTCTTAGTAGTCATTTAGGGTCACACCTGGCGTTGCTCAGGGGTTACTCCTGGCCGTGCACTCAGGAACTACTCCTGGCAGTGCTCGGGGGACCATATGGTATGCCTGGGATCAAACCCAGGTCGGCGGCATGCAAGACAAACTCCCATCCTGCTGTGCTATCACCCTGACCCCTATTTTATTCTTAATAAGGGAATATATTAGTTTTATGAAAGGTTAAAGGTCAGCATTTGATCATGTAAACTGCTGCTCAGATGAACAGGTCCTTGGTGAACATAAAGCTACTGCTATTGATAATACATTTAAATTTTAATTTACTATAATAGTATAGGGGTAGGGCACTTGCCTTGTAAGCAGCCAATTCGGGTATGATCCCTGGCACCTCATATGTTCCCCTGTGCCCAACCGTGAGTGATCCCTGAACTTAGAACTTAGCACTGCCAGGTATGGCCCCCAGACAAAAACAGACAGTTAAAAAACAAAAGCCAAACCCACATATAAACCTTAAAGTTAATTCAACCACTTATTTCTCCGCCCACTCTGTCCACACTGTGCTGATTTCATACCTTTCTCTCTCTCTCTCACAACAGGTCAATGGCGAAGTTACTAATAAGCACAAGGGTAGAGGAGGGCCTAGAAAGGCAGCGCACACATGGCTGCTAGTAATAATCGCAGCTTTCCTCTCTGGGCACTTACTGTGTGCCAGACACTTTCTTAAGCACCTTAAGTGATGTGCCTGGCATTGTGTTAGGCATCTCACACGCCTTCTGTCATTAATTCCTTTCCATGTTCAGGGCAGAGGGCAGTAACTGCCCTCACAGAGGTGAAGTTTCTTTACCCACAGTTAAACAAGTGCAAAAGCCACGATTCAAACCAGGATCTCTGTAAAGTCTGAGACCTTTCTGTGGAATTTTAATAGGCTGAGTGGTGTAACTGGGCTGGATGCAATTAAACTTCAATGCTTCAAGAAAAAGGAATTACATGTGTCTTTGATTCACTCCAATATCACGATGGGGAATGGAACTCCTGCTCGCCATGAATCCTATGGGTCCTTTTCAAGTCTCCTGGCTCCATCTCTCCTGTGGACATGAATGGGCAGCCAAGCATTAATTGGAACGGTCTTTTGGTCCTCTTAAGCTCCTAACTCAGTAATGTTGAAATGTATTTCCCCATTCTATCATTTCCTTTGAATTACAGTAGGAGTTGAAGTTTATATTTATGTGAGTGGCATAAAATGAAAGAAGTTAGACCAAGTAATAGACTATTGAGAAAACTGTCTAAATCTCCTGTCAGTAGAAAAACTAATTGAATAGATGGGAAATGCCTTTCCAATTTAGCAAAAGCCCAGAGAGGGAAAACTTCTGTTGCATTTATTTGCTTTAATTGACCACAGATTCATTTTCAAAGACTTTATTCTTTATAAACTAGCAAGAAGTATAAGGTACTCATTATGGCAACTTTGGAAAAAGCAGAGGCTTTGGGGGTAAGGCCAAATATACAGTTATACCAACACTTTTAAATGCTCATTTGCTTTTGTTAATTATATCTAACTTTTTGGCAACAGACTAAAAAATATGCCAGTTCTAATCTTCATTAGACACAGCACACTTAAAACTTTAAGGTCTGTTAAATCTCGGTCCCTAATCTTATTTTTTGATTCTGAGTGAGATATTGTAATATCTCTTTCACCACTGTAATGCAAAGAACAACAATCACCTACTTTGGAATAACTTTTAAATGTCTGTTAAAACGAGTCAGGCATCCACTTTGAAAATCTGGAAATGTTCCTTTGATGTAAATAATAGCGATCAGTAAGTGTTCAGATGAAATACATTCATTGGATGAGCTTTTCAGATATAGGAGGTGCGGTCTGCAGCACTCCTCCCCCAGCCCCGCCCCGTTCTTAACCCAAAGGGGCAGCATAGTACAGTGGTTTGAAGACTGGACGCAGACACTAGGGAGTCAAAATCTCACTCCCACAAACCTCTCATCTTTTCCTAAGTCTCAAGTCCCTCGTCTATAATAGACAGCACTACCATTTACCTCTTCATAGAGGATCCATTTTACACTTATTAAATACTCAATACAATGACAGGCTCTTGGCACCTGTTAGCTGACACTGAGAACCATCACACAGAAGCCAAGGTGGGGCTGGAGTTAGAGTCCAGTGGGGAGAGCATTTGCCTTGCATGCAGTCAACCTGGGTTCGATCCCGGCATCCCATATGGTCCCCCCAAGCACCTCCAAGAGTAACTCCTGAGTGCAGAGCCAGGAGTAACCCCTGATCACTGCTGGGTATGACCCAAAAGGAAAAATGAAAGTTGCTTTTTATACTTTCTGCTGTACTTGAGATTTCTGCAGTGAATAGGTATACGCTTCTCTCTCAAGCAGGAGTGTTTTGGGGATCTTTCTACAGCTTTGCAGGGCCCATCTAATTAAAAGAAGGCTCAATTTCCACATGCAAGAAAGTAAGAAGCTCACAGAAGCCTGCTGTGTGCTTCAGCTCCATCACCGGTGTCCATCTGATCTCTGCCTACACCTTTCACATGAGCGGGAATGAAAGTAGCAGTAATGATCATCTGCGTGTTTCAGAGGACCTGAGTCAGCTCAGGATGGGCCTGGGCCTGCTAAGCATCCGAATGGGCCTGGGCTTCATGAAAAACCATGTTCTACTGCCTTTACCTCAGGCCCAAGATCGACCCATCGTTACAAAGAGAGGAAATGGTTATCCTGGTTAGAAAGACAAATACTGTCCTCTCTATTGGACTTTCAGAAAGGAGCTGAATCCCATCAAGAGCCCATAAAACCTGGCTCCATTTTCAGTGGCTGACAGGAACAGCAGCATTTGTTCAGGCTGCCATGGGCTGAGCCAGCCAGAAGCACACTGTATTTTGGGTTTCACTCAAGCAGATGGTCTGTACGTGGTCACTGAATTTCTCACGCAGTACTCTCTATAGCTACAAGGGCAAAAACTTTCACTTAACACTTCTACCAAAGCTTAATGACAATAGGCAAGTTCTTGGACATTATTCCATAAAACAAAACAAAACATTACAAAGCTAGTATCATTAATAATTATGTGGGGACCTAGTTGGACATGTGATGAAGACGTAGCGTTATCTCCCAGGGCAAGATGCTTTCAAGAATGCTCTCTAGTTGTCGTTCTCAAAAACTTTTGAAATTTGTACTATAAAGTATTTGAGATTTGGAGAAGTCTCTATTTCTCTCTTCAGCACTTTTAGCTCTATTTCCCGTTGAGCAGACTAAAAGACTATAGGAGAGCAAGTAACAAATACAGCTATCCAGCAACTGCATAACTACCAAAGAAAAAAGCTAAAGGTAATTTGGTTTTTGCCTAAGCATTTCTACCTTCTTCAGAGCTTTATGAACTACTGAAGCCACCATGTAATTAGCTGAAACAGCTGGTCACCCTATATGGATTTCAGATGCTTTTGACAGGACAAGGAATGGAACTGAACTCCACTCAGCTTTCTGGGGGTGGGAAATGGCAATGGAAGGCTGAATGGGGACATCCTCTAGAGACTGCCTGTGGGGGTAAGTGGGGTAAGCAAAAAAACATTCCTGGATGTTTCTGGGTAGAAAAAATCTGGGAGGGCGCATATTCTCTCTCATCGCTAGGTGTACGTGTGTTTCAGAAGCAATGTGGCACACTTCTCAGGAAGCAAGAGTTAGAATTTTCTCTGAACTGTTTTTTTTTCAACCAGGGACCATTCCTCCCTCCTGCCCCCAACACACACACTTCTCCTCAGCCTGCTGTCGATGTCCTTCCCAGAGAAGTTCCAACTCTAATTGGCCTACCACCTTTTCAGACACAAAACTTCTCAGAGCACCCGCCCTCACACCATCTACCTTCTTCATGCAAACAGCAGAAAATGCCCACAGACTAGCCTTAGATGACCCTTTATTGCCCACTTTGGGAAACAGTGTTGCCTGGTTTGAATCCAATCTCTTCCATGAAAACCTTTCTTGGATCTCCCAGTTAGAATTAATCACTTTCCCTCAATAGCCTTTTATTATCACTGCTCCCAATGCATTTGTTAGTTGCGCTCTATGCTCATGTTTGCTCAACTGTGACCCCCAGAAATGCAAGAGATTTTCTTTCCTCATGTTTCCCCCGGCCCTGTAAAACAGTTTTCTATGCAAATATGCACTATAATTGCTTGCTGAACTATGGACTTCACTGCCATAAGTCCAGAATCTGACAAGGAACAAGGACGGGCGTTCTCCCTCTGCCAGCATCTCTGTGAATGAATTCCTTAGGAAGCACAAGGCAGGCCAGTGATCTGCAGCAAATCAGAATTAGGGAAATTAGATTGTGGGAAGTGAGTACCCAAGTTGTATTTCTAGCTCTCCTGATTTCCACTGCCTTTCACAATCTGCACAGTTTGGAGATTATGTGCAATTTGAAAATCTGCATGATTCTTCTATTTCAGCAGGACAGTGATCCAAAAAAGCATAAACAGGACTTGAAGAGGTGCTGGTTTGCTATGGATAATGACTCCTACCGAATAAGTACAACGAGAGGATGAACAAAATCATAAATGTAAAACGCACTTTGCTGAGGGCCTGGAACTCAATAGTCATTATGATCAAAGTCAGCAATTCTGGTTATTTTGTAAAAGCAAAAGTCCAACAGAAATAGGATATAAAACAAGTCTTCAAAAATATTGACTTATAGTGTCAATCCCACAACTTTAAAAAGAGAAAAATTAAAAAAGAAAATAAAAGATAATTCATTCTCTAAAATTATTTTATCTATTAGCTACTATAAGCTAGTTCTATACTCACATGTAGATACCTGTATGCATACCCCGTAAGATATATGTCTGAGCTATACAGATATTGATATCTCTCACTATATAGTTAAAGCTATCTTCCAGAAAGGCAATGGAGAAGATTATCCAGGACTTCTACTCAAATCTCTTTGATAGCCACATCCACCTGCCCACATACCAAATTCCACAGGATGGATATGTCATTCCCAACGTTCTCCCTTCTGAAATCCGACATGCCATCTCGTCGGTAAAGAAGGGAACAGCACCAGGCCCAGACAAAGTCAGACCCGAACACCTGAAGAATCTGCCGTCGGTACTCATCAATACACTAGCTCAGCTCTTCACACGCTACCTGTCTGAATGCAAGGTGCCCTCCCAATGGAAAACCAGCAGGACAGTTCTACTGTTCAAGAAGGGAGACATTCACGACATCGGCAACTATCGCCCCATCTGCCTGTTGTCCTTCATCTACAAGCTGCTTACACAAGTCATCCTGAGCAGGATTAGCAGAACACTAGATGAAGGACAACCATGCGAGCAAGCAGGCTTCCGGAAAGGATTCAGCACAATCGACCATATCCACACAGTAACCAAGCTCATCGAGGTTTGTAGGGAGTACAAGATGCCGCTCTGTCTCACGTTCATTGATTTAAAGAAAGCCTTTTATTCTGGGGAGACTGAAGCAGTCATCGAAGCCCTAGCCAAACAGGGTGTTCAAACCCAATACATCAAGATCCTTCGTGAGCTGTATTACGGATTCACCACCAGGATCTCACCATTCTACAAAGAAGTGATCATTAATGTGAAAAGAGGGGTTCGACAGGGTGATACCATTTCACCAAAACTCTTCAGCGCCACCCTCGAGAACATCATGCCACAATTAGAATGGGAAGGAATGGGAGTGAAGATAGATGGTCGGCAACTACACCACCTCCGCTTTGCTGATGACATCGTTCTAATAACACCAAACATTAGCCAAGTGGCACAAATGCTGGCTGACTTCGCCCGAGAATGTGGAAAGATAGGTCTACAGCTGAATCTAAAGAAAACAATGTTCATGAAGAATGAACTAGTTCCTGAGGCCCCATAAACTCTCAATGGAACAAACACCCTCTGAATGCAGCAGTTATGTGTACCTAGGTCGAGAAATCAACATGATGAACGACCTAAAACCTGAGCTGCGCAGGAGGAAGAGAGCGGCATGGAATGCCTTCAAAGGCATCGAAGAAATAGCCAAAAGGACAAAGAACCTCCGGCTCCGGGCACATCTCTTCGACTCCACCGTTCTCCCTGCATTAACATACGCCTCAGAGACCTGGGCCCTACGAAAGCAGGATGAGAATGCTATCGGATCTCCCAGAGAGGAATCGAAAGAGCTATGTTATCACGCCTCACTCAAGTGAGAGAAGGAATCTGGAGTTCTGACCTCCGTCGCTATTCCAGAATCAGGGATGCTGTCTCGTTTGCCAACGCATCGAAAATCAGATGGGCTGGACATGTAATGCGATTTGGAGACAACTGCTGGACTAGAGCCATTACCGACTGGATCCCACGGGATGTCAAAAGATCACGTGGCCGTCCACCTACAAGATGGTCAGACTTCCTTGTAAAGATCCTGAAGGAACGGTTTGAGGCTCTTCATATTCCTGAATCAACCAGATGCCATTGGGCTGCATTGGCACGTGATAGGGTCCAATGGAAATGTTACTGGCGCCCACTCGAGCAAATCGGTGAATAACGGGATTCAAGTGATCAAGTGATCTCTGTAAGAGTATCAGCACAGTGGGCCAGAGTAATAGTACAGTGGGTAGAGTGTTTGCCTTGCACACGGCCAACCTGGGTTCTATCCCCAGCATCCTATATGGTCCGGTCCCCTGAGCACCGCCAGGAGTAATTCCTGAGTGCAGAGCCAGGAGTAACCCCTGAGCATTGCTGGGTATGACCCAAAAACAGAAAGAAAAAAAAAAGTATCAGCACAGGCCAGAGAGATGGTATAGCAGGTAGGGTACTTGCCTTGCACATGGCCAACGATGTTTGATACGGCACCCAGAGTCCCTCCAGACCGATCCCTGAGTGCATAGCAGGTGTCAACCCTGGGCAGCTCTGGGTGTGGCCCCCAAACAAACCAAACACACAAAAATCAACTCAGGAAACAAGTGTTACTCTTCTGTATGCAAAAGCAATGTCAGTGGGTAGGACACCTGGCACATTGCCTACTCAAGTTCTATCTCCGGTGTCCCTTATGGTCCCCCAAGCACCATCAGAAGTGATTTTTTTTGCCTAACCCCTTCCCAGACTCTCAGAGGCTGGAAAACCTCACGCACCACAAGCACAGCCATTCTCAAGGTCTGGACTCCACCGCTTGACAGAGTCCCTCCCAAGAGAGAAGCCAAATTCAAGCCCAAGTATGTGGGATTCGGGGACAAGTTCAGCAGGCTTCGCAGGGAGCTGAAGCTGGGGCTCCTTCTCTCACCTAGGTCCCTCCACAAAGGCCTGGTGGGCCTGCCCAGGACTGCTGCTGATGCTCACAGCCAGAATCCAGGTACACAGGTACAGGGCGGAGCTTCTGTCCGCGTGCCCTGTGTTAGGCTGTTGGGGTGTCCTGGAATGGGGGGCGGTTCCAACCGTTGACTCCCTCACTGCTCTCCCCCAACAGACTCTCAGAGGACAGAAAACCTCACCTACCACAACCACCGCCATTCTCAAGGACTCCACAGCTCAACAGAGCCCCACTCCCATGGCATGGGGCTGCAATATTTCAAAACCGGGTATACTCATCTCAGGTACTCCATCACATTTCATAGGAAAACAAGTGTGTAGACACGGTGTGTGGTCTGTGGGAACACACCGAAAATTTTCTATATAGTGGGCTCAGATGACACAATGGAGATCTAAAAATCTCCAATGACTTTTGTCTAAGACCATATTCATCAACTGTGTTTAGAAAAGTGGCCCCAAAGAGCTATACAAAATAGATAATTCAGTGTATGCGTAGGGCAAGCTTAAATAGAGGTTGAGATAAATGTGAAATAGGTGTTGTCCATAGGTGCAGTGGTGGTGAGTCTGCAGTCAACAGTAGAAAACTACTGTGTTCTGGAAACCCAGAAAGTAAATCCAAGAACAGAACTGGCCAGACTCCCACACAACAACCCAGAAAAATAGTCATGACTTTGTGAATACCACTCCCTTATATGGGCTGTAATGATCAAAATAATTGATGCCTGGCTAAGGGAGCCAGCAAGGGGATGGGGATAGGAGGTGGGTGGGAAATGTGGGTCTCTGGTGGTGGTGGGGGCACACTGGTGGTGGGATTAGGCCTGAACGATGAGTCTTTCTAACAACTGTATTGCAAAAAAAAAAGCTTCGTGCTTTGTAAATCACCATGTTTAAATAAATAAAATGGGGGAAAAAAGAAGTGATTCTTGAGTGCAAATCCATGATCATTGCCAGGTGTGACCCAAACACACACACACACACACACACACACACAATATGGGTGGACCGAGCAGGATCTTGGGAAGCCCAAGAGAGAGTATCAGGACCCACAAGCTGCACATCGCCAAGGTGGCCCAAACAGACACACACACACAGACACACACACGCACACACACACACCACAATGTCTGGACAAGCAGGATCTTGGGAAGTCCAAGGGAGAGTATCAGGACCCACAAGCTGCACATCTCCAAGGTGGCCCAAACACACAGACACAGATACACATACTCGAACACACACACACACGCACACACACACACACCCCACAATGGGTGAACGAGCAGGATCTTGGGAAGTCCAAGGGACCCACAAGCTGCACATCACCTAGGTGGCCCAAACATACACAGATACACACACTACACACACACACACACACACACACACACACACACACTCCACAATGTCTGGACGAGCAGGATCTTGGGAAGTCCAAGGGAGAGTATCAGGACCCACAAGCTGCACATGGCCAAGGTGGCCCAGACACACAGACACAGACACAGACACAGACACACACACGGACGAGAGGCTCTGGGGAGTCCCCAGGGCGGTCTCAGGGGACTGCACTTACACTGAGCTTCTTGGCGATCGGAGACGAGCGGGAGCGTGCGTGGATGGGGACCGCCAGGGCATCGCAGCGCTCCAGCAAATCTTCTGCTGACTGGGACTTGCCGGCCCGGGCGCCCGGGGAGAGCTCTGCGGCCGCGCTGTCCACCCGGGGCGCCCGCGGGAGAGCTCTGCGGCCGCGCTGTCCACCCTGCAGCCCGTGGTCTGGGCGCCGGGCAGCGCGCCGCCAGTCCCTGATGAGGCGGCCGCCTGCAAACGAGCTGCTGCGGTCTCGGTGGGCCGCGGGGGCCTCCCCGCGCACCGTGGCTCCCGCGGCGAGCAGAGGCCGGGCCGTCGGGGGCAGCCGGGGTCCGGCGGCCGGTCTTGCGCTGGATGTAGTCGGCCAGCGCGCTCTGCTGGAGCTGCTTCAGCTCGGGCCCCGACAGGCTCCGCGCCGGCCAGCCCAGGCCGTCGCGCTCAAACAGGCGGCGCCGGTCGGCCACGGAGCTCTCGGGCAGGCGCAGCTCGCTTTCTCCACGGCGCGGCCGCCCCGTCGGCCTCCTCGGAGACGCCCACCTCGTTCATCTTCTCGGGCTCCGAGTAGCAGCGCTTCTTCTGCTCGGGCGGCAGGCGCCGGCGCGGGCCCCTGCGGCTGGCTGGAGGCGGCCCGGGCCGGGCGGGGTCCCCGTCGCTGGCCGGGGTCACGCTGTGTCGCTCCCGCGGCGTGTGCGGGGAGGGCCGCCGGCGCCTCAGGGCTGCGCAGCCCCACGTGGGCCGAGGCGGGCCGAGGCCGCCAGAAGGCGGAGTGGCAGGCTCGAGGTCGCGCCGGCGGAAGGAGGTGGCGCCCAGCACGCGGCTCTGCGCGTCCTTGATGCTGTTGCGGTAGGCGCGGCTGAAGGGGGCGTCGAGCATGGGCGACTCAGGCGCCCGGCCTGTCCTCCTCGATCCACTCAGGCCCCCTGCCGCTGTCACTGATGAGCTGAAAGCTGCTCTGACTGGCGAGCAGGCGGCCGCCACGCCTCAGGGGCGCCCTGCCATCGACGTCGCGCCTGAGGGGGCAACACAGCGTCTTGGGCCTTGTGCTCGCCCCCTTTCGGACAGGCGCCTCCCTATGGCCCAGGGAAGCGTTTGCGGCCTCGGACACCGGAATGCCGGCTTGCACCCTCCCCGAAGGCACTACCAGCTGCGCTTAGAGTCCTGTGGGGCCGGTACTGATGGCCCAGGCCGGCGCTGCTGCCCACACTCGGGGTCTCTGGCTTCCCTGCTCGATCTGGGACACCTTCTCCAGCACCGAGCAGTGCGGCTTCCTGTACTGAAAGCCCTGTAGAGCGGCTGAGCTGCCGCGCTGAGGCGCCTCCGGCTCTGACTGGACGTCTGTGGCAGCAGCTGCTCCTCATACCTCAGGTCGCAGCTCGGGAATGAAGCCAAGGCCCCAGCTCTCCCCTCCGGCCGTGGGCAGGAAACCGGCCTGTCCAGATGGCTCCCGTGATCAGGGCCCGCCTTCCTCGCACCCTCCTTGGCCTTGGTGTTCACTGCGCTGTGGCCTTCCCCGGTTCCCTCTCCTGCCTCTGGGAAGCTCAGCCTTCTTAGGCTCTCGGGAATGTTCTGGAGAGAAGAGAAGGTGGACCTGGCTCTGCCAAAGCTGGCAGGCACACTCTGGTGTTGGAGATTGGCATTGTGGTCCTCGGGAAGGCCTGTTCCCAAGGATCCGTGGGCCTGGGCAACCTCTTGTCTTCACCCACCTGCAAGCCCGCCAGGCGGGACTTGAGGCTGTGGTAGTTGGCACAGGGACTGCGGCGGGGGGAGCCCTTCCTCTCCCTTTGGACAGGCATGGCGGGTCTCTTCAGGGAGGCCTCCTCATTTTCCAGCACTGAAGGGAAACTGACTTTGTAGGGAACATATTTGGCTGCTGGTTCAGGCTTCCTTTCTCCCGGGGACAGGGAGTCAGGCTCCAGGGGCTGAGAAAAGGCAAATCGAGGACTGCTTGACCCATCTTGGTTCCCATTCTCATCCAGGATAGCCAGCTTGTCTCCTGCAGAGGCAGAGTACCCACTCTCCTTGGCAAGCGCAGGGTAGAGTGTGCCATTAGTACTCCCTGAAGGCTGGGGCACCTGGGCAAAGTGTGGCTCTGGAGAAGGGACTGGGTAGATGCTGGTTGGCAGCAGTGGCTGGCCAGGTTGGGCCTTCTGCGGGGAGCTGTGCCTGGGCTTCGCTGGAGGGCTATTCTCGGGACTCTTCTCCAGAACTGTGTGCAGCGCTTCCTCCAGGAAGGAAGATTTCAGGCCTGAAGAGTTGGCCTGAGGTCGGCAGAAGCGTTTGTGTTCAAGGCTAGACCAAGAGTTGGGCTGCTCCGGTGACGGAAGGCAGCAAAACTATCACTCCGAGCTGGTGGGAGGGGGCTCCCACTTTAGGAGGCAAATTGTCAGAGACCATTTCCAAGGAACTGAGCCCCTGCTGCTGGCTCCAGGATGGGAGTGATGCACCTTTGCTCCGAGGAGTGCAACTGGGCCATTTGTCATAAGTCTGGCCATCTGCCGTGGCCCAGGCATCCCTACCTTGGAGGAGCAGAGCTGAAGAGTTCACCTCATATTCTGCGGAGACTCCCCTCTGGGGATCATAAACTGTCTTGACATAGCGAATGTCTGCCTGCCTCATTCCTTCTAGGAGGCCGCCTCGTGCAGAAATGGTGTCCATGGAGCCTGACCGCTCCCGGCCAGAGATGCCAGAGGGCGGGTACTCTAGGATGCTAGAACTGGTGGAGAATGAGCTGTAAGCCGGAGTCCCTCTTGTTGTGGAGGTGGCCGAGCTGATCGATGCTGCTGGTGGACTTGGCTGGGGAAAGCAGATGGCAGGCTGGGTATCCCCTGCTAGGTGCCAGGCTCTCCATGCTCCCCTGTGAGCTGCACTGGTCAGGGCTGTGCCTCAGATAGCCATGGTCATAGCTGGAGAGGTCACTGGTGGAGGAGCTAGAACGGAGAGAAACACACAACAGTCAGCCCCAGGAGCTGCTCTTTAGCAGCCTCCCAGGCACAGGAACTAGTTTATAAGTGTACAGAATATTTGGTTCAGGGAAGGGTGCATGAAAATGGCCATAGTTAGGCTTTGCTCAGCCTCCTCAGGATTCATTGCCCAATGCTATAACCTATGTGCCTCACACAGGTTCACAAGAAAGAAATGGGGAATAGAGCGGAAGTCACATGGTCTTTGGGCATAAGCAGCATACGGAGAGGATCTGCTGTGTGCTGGAAAGGACATTGCTAGGGAGCCTCACATGACAAAAGTGGGGGAGGGAAAGAGAGTAGAGGGGGCAATGTCTCTAGGGGCTCTTTGTGGTATGATGGGGAAAATTCAGTAGGAGCCCAGGAATGAATGGGCAAGAGAGACTGTGTGCACACATGTGTGCGTTTTTAGCTAGCATCTTTCCTTTTTATGGAATTGAAGGCTACGCCCTGGCAATTTTCCTGGATTTTCAACTGTACTAGAGATAACTTGTTTGTGATGAAAATTCAAAACACAAAACTGAATGAGAGGGGGAGAGAGAGGGAGGGAGGAAGGAGAGGAGAGAGAGAGAGGAGAGAGAGAGAGAGAGAGTTGGAAGGAAGGAAAAGGAGGGAAGCTTTATTTGTAGTCTTTTTTTTTAAATTTGTTTTAGGCACCCTATTTTACAATACTGTTAATGGCAGGATTTCTTACATAAATCATTCTAGCACCACACCCTTCACCAAAGTGTCTGCTTCCTTCCACCATTATTTAAAGACACAGATCAAACACTGTTGAAATCTATATTGAGTAATAATATCCCCACTCCTATTCCCAATAGTCAGAGCAATCCGAGGGAGGAAATGGTAGGCTTCTCTTTTCACCACCTTTAAACTTTATTATGATAAATGTTGGGCGCCGTTTCGTGCTGGACTCCACGCATGTGCAGGGTCCTGTGTCCCGCGCATGCGCAGAGTCCCTGGCGTGGTGCGATTGGGCTTTGTCCAATCACAGCATGTTTCGTCAGCTCGTCTGAGCTCATACGACCTGCGCTGGCCAATGGGAAGTGGACACGTCGACTCACACCATTTGGCGCCAGCCAACGGGGAAACGGACACGCCCGAATAGCACTGTATAAAAGCAGCTTGCACAAAGGGTCGGGGTCCTTTTCGCCATCATAAATTTCAAACTAAAAGAGCTCCAGTAAAGCGTGTTCTGAGAAGAATCCTGTTGTAGTCGTTCTTCACCCTGGCGGCCGAGGGCGTCCCCACAAGTAATAATATCCCCACTCCTATTCCTAATAGTCAGAGCAATCCTAGGAGGAAATGGTAGGCTTCTCTTTTCACAACCTTTAAACTTTATTATGATACAGCTATCGTAATCAAGAGTGTGGTACTGGACTAAGGACAGGCTTTCAGATCAATGGAAAAGCACTGAAAGTCCAGATACAGATCCTCAGTTATATGCATAGTTAATCTTTGATAAAGGGGCAAAAAATATGAAGCAGAGCAGGGAAAGCATCTTCAACAAACAAGTGCTGGGAAAGCTAGTTGGTTACATACAAAAAAGTGAACTCAGACCCTTTTTAACATCATGCACTAACGTTACACCAAAATAGAATAAAGCCTGGATATCAGACAGGAATCCATAAATTACAGAGGAAACCTGGGCAGAACTCTTCATAACCCTGACTCCAGCCGCGTTTTCAATGATTCAATACCATTAGCCAAACAAATGGAAGCAAAGATAGAATGAGTGGGACTACATCAAATTAAGAAGCTTCTACAAAGAAACAATGAGAATTAAAAAAAAAAACCCTACTGACTGGAAGAAAACACTCATCTGATAAGGGTTTATTGGAGGGTTGTCTCTCAGGAGCCGCTCAGCCATGGATGACGTCCAGGAGCCCAGCAAAACCTGCTGGTACACTACCCATTGTCAGACCCTCTCATTTACAGGCTCCTTCAGGCAGATTTCAGAACGGCTTCCCCAACCCCACCCTTGCAAGGGGGAAAGACTTTTAATCCTGGCACTGTATTCTGCTTGAAAGTTGCCTTAAACCCAAGTACTTGTAATTAGCTTTAATTATAAACTCAACATATTTCACTCAGCTTGTGGGGGTGAAGTAGGGAAAGGCAGGCATAAACAAAGGAATTAAGTGGCTTAAAAATCAAATAGGAGGGGGCTGGAGCGATAGCCCAGCGGGAGGGCGTTTCCTTTTCACGGCTGCGGACCCGGGTTCGATCTCCAGCATCCATACATTCCCCTGAGCACCGCCAGGAGTAATTCTTGAGCAAACAGCCAGAAGTAACCCCTGAGCATTGCTGGGTGTGACCCAAAAAGCAAAAAAAAAAAAAAAAAAAAAAAAAAGGAGTCTCCATATAGTAACTGATTCACTTTTCTCTAAAAACAGATAAACTGCTAAAAGTGCTTACCAATGATTTTTTTTTTAATTTATTTTTTAATTTTATTTGATTTTGGCTTTTTGGGTCACACCCAGCGCTGTCATAGGATATCACTCAGGAATTATTCCTGGTAGTGCTCAGAGGACCATATGGGATTCTGGGGATGGAACCCAGCTTGGCTGCATGCAAGGCAAAATGCCCTACCAACTATACTATCACTCTGGCCCCGATTTTTAATTTTTTTTTCTTTTTGGGTCACACCCGACGATGCTCAGGGGTTACTCTTGGCTCTGCACTCAGTAATTACTCCTGGCAGTGCTCGGGGGGACCATATGGGATGCCGGGGATTGAACCTAGGTCGGCTGCGGGCAAGGCAAACGCCCTACCCACAGAAATAGTGCTCCGCCCCCCTGATTTTTAATTTTTAAATGCATGCTTAAGCACTTCTAAAATTCAGGGTACTATTATTTCTGTAACTAAATATGGTTATATACTTAGTAGTGTGTTAATGCAGGGAGAACAATGGAGTTGAAGAGATGTGCCTCCACCAAACCGGAGGTTCTTTGTCCTTTTGGCTATTTCTTCGATGCCCTTGAAGGAATTCCATGCCACTCTCTTCTCTTGCGCAGCTCAGGTCTAAGGTTGTTCCTGTTGAGTTCTCGACCTAGGTATACATAACTGCTGCATTCAGAGATGTTTCTTCCGTTGAGAGTGAATGCGGCCTCTGGAACTAGTTCATTTTTCATGAACATTGTTTTGGTGAGATTCAGCTGTAGACCTATCTTTCCACATTCTCAGTCAAAGTCAGCCAGCATTTGTGCCGCTTGGCTAATGTTTGGTGTTATTATTATTATTATTATTATTATTTTGCTTTTTGGGCCACACCCGGCGATGCACAGGGGTTACTCCTGGCTCTGCACTCAGGAATTACTCCTGGCAGTGCTCAGGGGACCATATGGGATGCTGGGGATTGAACCCGGGTTGGCTGTGTGCAAGGCAAATGCCCTACCCACTGGACTATCGCTGCGCCCTGTTTGGTGTTATTAGAACAATGTCATCAGCGAAGCGGAGATGGTATAGATCTCCTCAGAGACCTGGGTCCTAGGAAAGCAGGATGACAACACTATTCGGGTCTCCCAAAGAGGAATAGAAAGAGCTATGCTTGGAAAATTATGCCTCACTCAAGTGAGAGAAGGAATCCAGAGTTCCAATCTCTGTCGATGATCCAGAGTCAGGGATGCCGTCTCATTTGCCAAGACATTAAAAATCAGATGGGCTGGACATGTAATGCGATTTGGAGACGACCACTGGATTAGGGTCGTGACTGACTGGATCCCACAGGACATCAAAAGATCATGTGACTGCCCACCTACAAGATGGTCAGACTTCTTCGTCAAGACCCGAGGCGAATGGTTTGAGGCTCTTCGTATTCCTGGAGCAAGCAGATGTCACTGGGCTACACTGGCACATAATCGGGTCAAACGGAAATGCTACTGATGCCCGCTCGAGCAAATCTAAGAATAACGGGATGTGAAGTGATCAAGAGACTTAGTAGTGACTGTGTAATGATGCTGTAATAATATAATACAATGTACTATGTAATACCTGGCACAAAACTAGGAGGACGACATCTTGACTTGAAAACATAGGACAGGGGTTAAGGTGCAGCCCTCTATGACTGAACCCATTGGATTACTGGTACCATAAGGTTCCCCTGACCATTACCAGGTGCAGTCCTACAGGGCTCCAGTATCCTCAAATGTGGCCATAAAGACCCACAACCATTGTCAGATGGCCTGAATAAGTCTCAGCACCACAGGAATACCACCCCCTAGGCCCTTGCACTGAGTCACTGACTTGAATGGTTAAGAATCACTAGGGTGTTTGCCTTTGCGCACAGTTGACTTGGTTTCAATCCATGTCACCCCACATGGACCTCAAACCCACCAGAAATGATCCCTGAGTACGAAGTCTATTACTATTGTAAACCCTCCACATAACTGGGTGTGGTCCCAAAGCAAAGCAAAAACCAAAAAATACAGGAAAGAATTACTGGGAAGGGATCTGGGCCTCCTGAGTGTGTGGTAACCCCAAAACTAACAAATGATGCTAGAGTTTAAGAAACAAAAAGACTGGGGCCAGAGTGATAGTCCAGCAGGTAGGGCGTTTGCCTTGCATGCAGCTGGTCTGTGCTGGCCCAGGTTCGATCCCGGCATCCCATATGGTCCCCAAGCACCGCCAGGGTAATTCCTGAGTGCAGAGCCAGGAGTAACCCCTGAGCATTGCCGGTGTGACCAAAAAAGCAAAAAAAAAAAAAAGCAAAAAAAAACGAAAGACTACCTTCAGCATCTCACCTCAGCTTACTGAAACATTTGAGAGAGACAGAC
>JAJIBD010009676.1:0-44016 GCA_021461705.1 Cryptotis parvus
CAGATCTGTACGAGCTCGTATGACTTGTGCCGGCCAATGGGAAGCGGACACATCAATTTGCTCCAGCCAATGGGAAACGGACATGCCAAACAGCACTGCATAAAAGTAGCTTGCACAACGGGTCTGGGTCCTTTTTGCCATCATAAGTCACAATCACGATCCACGATCTTCCCGTTGATCATCTATTTGCTAGAGCTGGCACCAGTAATATCTCCCATATGTCCTGTCTCATGCCAGTAGAGCCAGGGGCATCGGCTTGCTACAGGAACATAAAGAGCCTCAAACCATTATATTAGGTCATGGGAATGACCTAATATAATTGTTACTGGAATTTGGCATATCATATACAACACGAGAAGCTTGCCAGGCTTGCCTTATCAAACTAAAAGAGCTCCAGTAAAGCGTGTTCTGAGAAGAATCCTGTTGTGGTTGTTCTTCACCGCGGGCGGTCGAGGGCGTCCCACACATATCCATACTTCCTGTCACATGCTTGTGCAGCCCAAGGGCATCTGCTCGCACCAGGAACACGAAGAGCCTCAAACCATTCCTTCAGGTCATGGGAATGAGATCTATAATTGTTACTGGTATTTGACATATCAAATACTACATGGGTAGCTTGCCAGGCTCTGCCTTGTGGGTGGGATCTCTCAGTAGTAGGCTCTCATCTCGTGCATCTACTGATGAAATGGGGAAGATATCAGCTTTTCTCTTGGGTGGAACTCTGACAAGCTGCGGAGTCTGGATGTTGAAATGGCGGCCCTCATGGTGTGGGGTTCCCTCTGGCTTCTTGCGAGACTCTATTGGGATGGTGGGCCAGGGCTAGAAACTTGCCTTCCCTCCCAGCCTCCTCATGATCAGCTGAGCAGAGGGAGAGCTGGTAGTAGCTCTGCCCCGTGTATCTTGGTTCTTTAACTCTCAAGAAAGAGACATTTGTGAGATCAGAACCTGCTTTTGTTAAGGAAAAGGAAAAGTGTGTGCCATAGAGGCAGGCAAGGGTTCGGGAAGGAAACCCAGGGCGCTGGTGGAGGGGAAGTGGATTCTAGTAAGAGAAGGGTGCTGGAACATTGTGACCTTAAAAACTCAATCATTAATAATTTTGTAACATTAAAATTCACAGTGAATCAATTAAAAACAATGAAAGGAAACTACTACAAAAAAAAAGAGAACTCTTTTCCTCAAAGTTTACTGGTGGATTTGGGTCTCATGTCTGAGCAGACGGGAGGCAGAAAAGAACAGTGTCATGGCTAGATCTCTGAGTGCTTTCGAAAGCACTTACCCACTCTAGGAACTTCTTTGTTCACTGCCAGGTATGTTGCAGTTGGTCCAGGCACTGCACAGGCCATTTGATGCTTAAGCTCTGCGTGGCTACCACCTTGCTACATAGCAGTAGTGATCTGGTAGTAGCTACAATGCCTGGTAGCACTGAAGAGCACCAAGTCTGAGGAGGTGCAGTTCCTTATGTTTTTACCCCAAAAAGTCTTATGCAGAGCAAAGAGCTTCCACGGGTACCAGAATTAAAGTGGTGTCTGCCTGCCATGAGGGCACATTGGAGTACAATACTGGTATGCAGGCCCGGAAAAAATTTGTAGGCTGGGGATGTTCTGCAGGTAGGTCCTTTGAAGAATTGGCAGGCTAGGCTTCCACGGTGAGAGGCTTAAAGCCCAGGCCTCAATTAATGTGGGGAAGCACGAGCATCTTTTGTGTGCTCAGAGGCTAATTGTATAGATTGAAGAAATGGTGATTCAGCTTATTGTTCATATGAAAAATGTTATTTTCCTTTTGATTGTTAAATTTGCAAGTTCTTTACACATTATAAATATGAGTTGTTTCTGGATGTATGTTGAGCTAATATTTTCATCCATTCTGGGGAGCTAGTTGTCAGAGATTGAATATAGTACTTTGAAGAGGAAAAGTTTAGTTTTGAAGTTCAGATGATCTTCTTTTGTACATTCTTTAAGAGTTATAATCAAAACAATTTTTTTAAACTACATCTGTGATAATGACTATGCACTCTTTTATTTTCTTCTAAGAGTTTTGTATAAATTTGGTTTTTAGATCACACCTGACATTGCTCATGGCTTGTTCCTGGTTCTGTGCTGAGAGATCGCTCCGTGGTGGGGCTGGGAAATCAATAGGGTTCTGGGAATTAAACCTAGGTTGACCAAATACAGGGCAAGCAGTGCCCTATCTGGTAAACTGCTTCTGTAGTTCCAGAGTTTCATAGTTTTTGTATTACACCCATTGAGCTCTGTGCTCTATTTTTCCTTTGCTTTTGTTTATTTGGGTCCACATTGGCAGTGCTCAGAGCTTGTCACTTGTCACCTGTCTTCTCGTTGCTCATCGATTTGCTCAAGCAGGCACCAGTAATGTCTCCATTCATTGGGAATGAGGTCCATTATTGTTGCCATTTTTGGCATATCAAGCTTGTCAGACTCTGCTGTGGCTCTGGGTTCATTCCAGGGGGCCCAGTCATTTTTTTTGAAGGTCACACCCGGCAATTCTCAGAAGTTTCTCCTGGCTCTGCACTCAGGAATCACTCCTGGCAGTGCTCAGGGGACCATATGGGATGCCGGGATTGAACCAGAGCTGGCATGGGTCAGCTGCGCAAGGCAAATGCCCTATCTGCTGGACTATCACTCCTGCCAGTCTTTTTCTATGTCAGACCATCAACCATCCAGGGCCCACGGGGCAGAGCCCTGAGTGTAGACAAGCCTGTCTCCTGTCTGCCAACTGCCAACGCAGCTGGGCACCACAGCCACACCTGCAACACCTCGAGGGGTAGAGGTTAGTCTAGCCAATGTTTAGGAGTCACTCCCAGCAATGACCAAGGTTTGAACTCAGGCCTTCCACATTCAAAGCAAGTACTTCAGTCCATTGAACTCTCTCCCTGTCCATCAGTGATACATTTTGAATGTCACGTGTGTGTGTGTGTGTGTGGGGGGGATGATAGACATAATTTCATTTCTTTCCACTCTAGTATCATTTATTGAAAAGATTATTATTTCAACTTAATGGTATAAGCATTCTTTTTGAAAAGCTAACCTGGATACCTACACTTCTCTCTCTATATGATACTATAAATGTGCTGACTTGTAAAAAATCTGTGAGATTCTATGAGCAATTGGGTTGAATCTGTAGTCCATCTTGGGGATTATTAATATTTTTCATTTATTTTTTTTTATTACCTTTAGTATCAGAAATACTTTTATAGTTTCCAGAGTACAGGTTTAGCACTTCTTTGCTACATTTATTGCTTAGCATTTTATTTTTTTTCTATGATAACATAAATGGAATTTTCTTAATTTCATTTTGGGTTTTCATTGCAAGTGTATAGTACATTGATTTTTGTATATTGATCTTATATCCTGCAACCTTGCTGAACTCATTTATTAGTCCTAATAATTTACAGTGCACTCTTGACATACAAGAACAAAAACAGTATTGATATGCTTAAAATACATATGAGGGAGACAAAGAGAACCGGAGTTTATTCCATTGTGTCAAAAATCTCTTCTTATGACTTGTGCTTTTATCCTAGCTTGCCTCTAAATTCTCTGTGACCTGTTGTATGTCCAAAATATTCTAATACTTTAGGATGACTCTAGATCCACAGAAACAGCCTGATTACTTTTTTTATTTATCTGACTTAAGGAGACTTTCTTTCTTTTCCCTTAGCTTTAATTATTTTATTCATTTTATTTTATTTTATTTTTTTCATGTGTATCTTTTATTTTTTTTAACATTTTATTATACCACCGTGAGATATACAATTACAATGTTGTTGACGTGGTGGTTTCGGTCACACAGTGTTCCAGCACCCGCCCTCCACCAGTGCCCCTCAGCCACCACCCATGTCCCCAATTCCCTCCCCCTCCCACATCCTGCCTAAATGGCAGGTTCTCATTTTATTTATTTATTTATCTATCTATCTATTTATTTATTTATTTATTTTATTTATTTTTTTTTTCTTTTTGGGTCACACCCAGCAATGCTCAGGGGTTTCTCCTGGCTCTGCACTCAGGAATTACTCCTGGCGGTGCTCAGGGGACCATATGGGATGCCGGGGATCGAACCCAGGCCGGCACAGGCCGATCGTGGTGGAAGGCAAACGCCCTACCCACTGGGTTACTGCTCCGGCCCCAGGTTCTCATTTTAAAGATCATTTCTTTTCCTGAAAGTACTTCTCTTCTTGCCTGTGGTGTTCCTTATACTAGAATATTCTTTACCCCCCCCAAATGCCACCAAATCTTGTATCCAAATCTTGCCCACCAGACAGCATTGTAACTCCCTTGGTCTAAAGCAGAATATGAAAGGAAAGAAAGAAAAGAAAATCTTAAATAAAAATGCTATAATTTTAAGTATTTATATATCCTCTGGTGCCTAGTTTCTAAAATGCTGAAGCAAGTTTTGCTTTTTTAAGAGTACAGTCTTTCCAGAAAGGAAAAGGCTGGCTAATTTTAGTGAGTTTCCTACTTATTATTCACTTTGCAATGTTGAATTGATCATTATTCATTATTAAAAGGTTGAGATGAAAAATTAGATGATCTTAAAGTCCATGTGTATTAGCTCCTTCCTTGGCTGCTTCTTCTCCCAGCTTTCTCCATGTGCAAATATCTGCTGATGGGTGATGTGAGAGGAATCATTATTCTTTTCCAGGTATTTACTCTCAGCTTCAAATTTTGTTTCTTTCCATTCAACTTGCTTGAAAACATTTTTTTTTCACATTGTAATATTGCAGTTTGCCAAAAATGATTTTTCCTTCAATATTTTATTTTTTGTATCTGTTTATAGTTACTTTGAACAAGTGCTTTTCTGCCTTCCAGCTCCCAATTAAATCTAAATAACCAACACTAATCCTCTAAAAACATTCTTTGTCAGTTTATAAGCAGATATATGAAACCATTTGTAGTATTTACAGATATTTTTTCTCAATAGTAAGAGACTGAATATGAAGGCCATTTTTCTTATGCATCTTTGAAAGATCCATTTATTAAACAGATGACACTCTCAAAAGAAAACTATTGTAGAGTGTCCCACACTGTCACCTCTATTCTCATTTTTGAACATTTAGGTGGCTTGAAAAGATTATTCAAGTGGTAGAGTACAGGAGTCCCTGAGTTTAATCCCAGGAATTGGATGGTCCCCACAGCACTGTCAGTCAACCTACCCGTCAACCTACTGGCATAACGACCAGTAGGTTCTATGCTTTATAGGGTCTTCTAGACCCTGTGGGTTCTGTGCACCACAAATACATGCATACATACACCAATGCGTTTAATTCAGAAATATTTAGGATAAAAGGAAGAAGGTCTGAGCAGGGACCCAGCTATCAGAAACTATAGAAGACATATGGTCAAATAGGAATTCGTTTAATTTTTTGTTCTTGTTTTTTGAGCCATATCCAGAAATGATCAAGGCTTACTCCTAGTTTTGTGATGAGGATCACTTCCAAAGGGCTTTGTAGGCTATATGGGATGCTGGGGATTGAACCCAAGGTGATCACGTGCAAGATAAGGGGCCCTCTACCCGCTGTAGGATCTCTTGGGCCTCTCAACTAGAAATTTTTGAAAAGGAGGGGTTGGGGAGCAGATAGAGTTAAGGCACTTATCTTCTTTGCTTGTGTGTGCTCAACCGTGGTTCAGTTTCAGGCCTCACATATGGCTTTGTGGAGTCACCAGGGGTTACTCCCTGACCACAAGGCCAGGGAAGAACTTCTGAGGCAGAGCTGTAAAATAGACACCCTCGTCACCTCTCCCTAAGTGTATTATAAAAGTGGACTTTGGGGGGCCACCTGCCCCCTCGAGGTGTTGCAGGTGTGGCTGCGGTGCCCAGCTGCGTTGGCAGGTGGCAGACAGGAGATAGGCTTGTCTACGTCCCCAGGGCTCTGCCCCGTGGGTCTTGGATGGTGGATTGGTCTGACATAGGAAAGACTGGGCCCCCTGGTATGAACCCAGAGTCACGGTAGAGCCTGGCAAGCTCCCGTATGTATTTGACATGCCGAAAACAGTAACAATGGAGATGAACTGGACAAGGGACAGAACAGACTCACAGCTGTGCTGCCCGACCCATATGGAGCATCCCATGGAGTCTCTGAGGAATCGGCTGGTCCCCGGCTGAGACCACGTAGCTCTTAGGGTAAAGCAGTCATGTGGGGAAAGCCGTGCTTGCCGGAATTGGAGCAAGGATTTGGGAATCCTCCCTCTCCATGATGGTGGGCATGGCTACAGGCTCGCAGCCTCCGCAACCAGATGAACCAGCCAAGGGACAGACCAGATGCATAGTTGTTACAGTGCGGCTGCGCAAGAGGCTTAGATAATAACACGTAGGCTGGAGTCCAGGTCCTTCCCAGGATTTTCACATCTATATATCATAATGATCATTGTAGTTGTAACAAACTGGGAGGGTTGATGGGGAATGAGGAACTATAATGTCACACTAGAAATCACTACTGAATATACACATAGATACTCGCATCATAAACCATAAGGCAAGTCACAAAGTATAAGAGAAGAGAGAAATACAGAGACAGAAACAGAGATAGAAAGAGAGAAAGAAAAGATGCCTGCTAGGGCGCAGGCTGGGGTTGGGTGGGAGGGAGACTTGGGACATTGGTGGTGGGAGTGGGGCACTGGTGGAGGGCTGGGTGCTGGAACAGTGTATGACAGAGACCCAATTGTGAACATCCTTGTAATCGTGTATCTAACAGCGGTATAATAAAAATTAAAAAAAAATTAAAAAAGGGAAAAAGTGGACTTGGGTAAGCTCTGACAAGAGCACTAAGGAGGTAGGGTGATGTTATCTGGCCCTACCCCTCCAATACTAAGGCAGTGAAAATGACAGTAGAGCAGATTGACTTGGAGACATTTCTCTGTGTCACTATGAAGCATGTCTGTAAACAAAGGAAACTGCATCTCAAGTTCTCTGTGACCTGTGACAAAGTGTAAGAGAAGAAGAAATACAGAGACAGAAACAGAGATAGAGAGAAAGAAAAGATGCATCTCAAGTTCTCTGTGACCTGTGACAAAGTGTAAGAGAAGAGAGAAATACAGAGACAGAAACAGAGATAGAGAGAAAGAAAAGTAGTGAACCCAAGAGACTGCATGTTCCTGCAGCACCACCTAAACAGCTAAAGAAGGTGATCAGCAATGCAAAATATAAAATGATCAGGAAGACTGTGTTGACGGTTATTCCACCAGCGCTGAATTTGGAAGGGACCAGGGAAATAAGTTAGTGTGCATCTTATTCCTTTTTTTTTTTCTGTTGCTAAATGAAAGGAGAAGCAAGATCTCAGCTCTTACTAGGGTCACATCAGCATAGCCAGCAGCAGGCTTAATGGCTTAGGGGCAGGGGGGGGAGGTGTGAACACATGGCCACCCCTCCTCGCATCAGCTAATTCCACTCTCTAGCTATAGCCTTGGGAAATGGAAATCCCAAACATATGCCTTTTCTAAAAGGTAAGGGAGAAAGTAAAAAACTAATTCTGCTAAAAAAGAAAAAAAAATCAGAAGTGCATCTGTGTATTTCAATCCAAATTTAGGAAAGGGATGCTGCAGATTTTATGCACAAAGGTGATGCTGTTTTTTTTTCCTCAGTTATTTTATGTAACTTCTGAAATTCAACATACCATTTTGCCGGTAAAGAAAGGAACAGCACCAGACCCAGACAAAGTCAGACCCGAGCACCTGAAGAATCTGCTGTCAGTACTCATCAATACACTGACTCTGCTCTTCACACGCTACCTGTGTGAATGCAAGGTGCCCTCCCAATGGAAAACCAGCAGGACAGTTCTACTGTTCAAGAAGGGAGACATCCACGACATTGGCAACTATTGCCCCATCTGCCTGTTGTCTGTCATCTACAAGCTGTTCACTTGAGTCATCCTGAATAGGATTGGCAGAACACTAGATGAACGACAACCACGCGAGCAAGCTGGCTTCCGAAAGGATTCAGCACAATCAACCATATCCGCACCAAGCCAATTTAAGTTTGTAGGGAATTCAAGATGCCACTCTGTCTCACGCTCATTGATTTAAAGAAAGCCTTTGAGTCTGTGGAGGCTGAAGTGATCATTGAAGCACTAGCCAAACAAGGTGTTTATACCCAATACATCAAGATCCTTCATGAGCTGTATTACGGATTCACCACCAGGATCTCACCATTCTACAAAGAAGTGATCATGAATGTCAAAAGAGGGGTTCAGCAGGGTGATGCCATTTCACCAAAACTCTTCAGTGCCACCCTACCCTTGAGAACATCATGCCACAATTAGAATGTGAAGGAATGGGAGTGAAGATAGACGGTTGGCAACTATACCACCTCAGCTTCGCTGATGACATCGTTCTAATAACACCAAACATTAGCCAAGTGGCACAAATGCTGGCTGACTTTGACCAAGAATGTGGAAAGATAGATCTACAGCTGAATCTCAATAAAACTATGTTTATGAGAAACGGACTAGTTCCAGAGGCCCCATTCACTCTCAATGGAACAAACATCTCTGAATGCAGCAGTTATGTGTACCTAGGTCAAGAAGTCAACAAGATGAACTGACCTAAAACCTGAGCTGCGCAGGAGGAAGAGAGCAGCATAGAATGACTTCAAAAGCATCGAAGAAACAGCTAAAAAGACAAAAGAACCTCTGGCTCTGGGCACACCTCTTTGACTCCACCGTTCTCCCTGCATTAACATACACCTCAGAGACCTGGGCCCTATGAAAGCAGGGTGAGAATGCTATTCAGGTCTCCCAAAGAGGAATTGAAAGAGCTATGTTTGGAATATCACTCCTCATTCAAGTGAGAGAAGGAATCCAGAGTTCCGACCTCTGTCGCTGTTCCAGAGTCAGGACGCTGTCTCATTTGCCAAGGCATCAAAAATCAGATGGGCTGGACATGTAATGAGATTTGGAGGTGACCTCTGGACTACAACCATTACTGACTGGATCCCATGGGATGTCAAATGATCACATGGCCGCCCACCTACAAGATGGTTAGACTTCTTCATCAAGACCCTGAATGAACAGTTTGAGGCTCTTTATATTCCTGAAGAAACCAGATGCCATTGGGCTACACTGGCACATGATAGGATCATATGGAAATGTTATTGGCGCCCGCTTGAGTAAATCGATGAATAACAGAATGCCAAGTGATCAAGTGAAGATTTCTATACCATTCCCATCACCAATGTAAGCTTCCCTCCACTACTGTTCCATCCCTCCCCACCCCAATCTCCAACCCCTCCCTGCCTGTAAATTTGACAGGCACATTATAAAGTTCCAGTGGTTGCGCCTGAGATCTCATGTTTTCAGTGTTGTTGAGCCTGTGTTGGATTATGGCTATACCACTTTTCTATATCCCCAGGATGACTAAAGCCCGATGGTCTCTTTTTCTTTTACTTCCCTTGAATTTCCTTCTCTGTCCTTCTCTCTAAACACTGAGGTCAAGGGTGAGCTAGGCATCCACCCTTCACTACATTTAGGGCCACTTTCTATGGTTCAGGTTGAAAAAAAAGTAGGCGGAAGAAGCCATTGTCACAGGAAATGCATGGACAGCAGAGCTGGCATGTTTGGAATCAGGACCTCACATCTAATATACGTGAGGTCTTAGAAGTATCTTTGGGAAGGGAAGTTGGACCACACCTGTGTTCAGGGGCCATTCCTGGCTCTGTGCTTATGGGCCATTTCCATAATTTCTCCCAGCCCTAACAGTACCATTTTTTTGGTCTTTTTTGAGTCATACCTGGTGATACTCAATGGTTACTCCTGGCTCTGCACTCAGGAATTGACTCGTAGAGGTGCTCAGGACACCATATGGGATATTGTGGATTGAACCCAGCTTGGCCACATGCAAGGCAAAAGCCCTACCCACTGCACCATCATTTCAGCCCCTAGAGGTGTTCTTTAACAGATACAAGGAATCTGCCATCCACATGCTCCCCAGACAAGCATGTTTGATGTGAGACTTCTCTCACCAGCCTGAAATAGGAGGAAAGCTTGTTTATATATAGACAATGGTAGAAGTTGCTGAGAAGAAAGGATAGAATTGATGGTCTCAATCTCTTGTTCTAAGTATATGGGTGGGTGTGCTTGGGACTTACTCCTGGATCTGTGTCTAGGGATCACTCCTGATGGTGCTCAGGGGACTATATGCAGTGTGGGCTTGGTGGAGTTGGATTTCCCAGTGGAAGGCAAGCACCTTCCCTGCTGTACTCTCAGGCCTAAGAATGAGAAATTTTTCTTTAGTGATAAAAGATTGCTGTTACTCAGTGCATTCATTTGCTAAGGCTGTCATCACAAAACAGCACAACCTGGGTAGCTAAAATAACAGCCATTTATATTCTCAAAGTTATGAAAGTTGAAAGTCTGAGATCATGGTGAGATAAGAATAAGGTTCAGGGGAACCTGCCTTTCGTGGAGAAAGGTTCCATTGTGCAGATTCTGCAAAGCAGCAGCTGTTACATCCTTTCCTTCCCTTGTATCTTATTTTACCACAATTCAGCAAAATCACAGCTCCCCATTTTTGACCAGAAACCTACCCAAAGTCTATACTGGCACACAAAATATGGGAAACCCCACAAAAAACTAGCCAGGAGTAATTCCTGAACGCAGAACCAGGAGCAATCCATGAGCATCGCCAGGTGTGACCCAAAGAACCTCCCTAAAAATAACTCCACGTTTGTTGTGGGCCAAAAGCTGTTGTCTCAACCCTTAGGCTATGCTCAGTCACACCTCCAGACACCAATTATTGTAAGAAGGTCATTGTACTGAATACACAAGACAAATTATCCACAAGAAGAACAGCTGAGTTTTTTGTCTTTGGATCATAACTGGCTGTGCTCAGGGCTTACTTCTGGCTCTGTGCTCAGGAATAACTCATGGCGGGATCAGGGGACCATACAGGGTGCCAGGAAACAAACATGGGTCAGCTGCATGCTAGTCAAGCATTCTACATCCCTATTGCTCAGACCCTGAGGAATAACTTTATTGAGCAGATAATGCAGACTGTTCACATGTCTTCTGCAGTAATAACTTTATTGATCAGATTATACAGAATATTCACAAATCTTCCATAGTATGGACCTGGAGATCTACTTCATGTAAAGTTTAAAATGTATCAACATAGGATTATTCGGACGATTTATTTTATATTTCTATATCTGTGCACAAGCTATGCAATTTTTGAATTTTTCATCAATTTATCATTACTTTACAATTCTATGAAATTTTAGGAGTTTCACTTTATTCATCTATATGTGTGTCATTGTCACAATATCGCCAAAATCAAGTAAGATCTCTCTCTGATGAGGTATATAAAGAAACATAGTAAGGAAATAACAACAAATCAAGGACACGAGAACTGGAAGAATCATAGTAAAAAAACCAAAGACATCAGAACTTGAGAGTTAATAGCTAGAACCTAGCTTATCTGGGGGGTTGGGAGTGGGTGGAGAGCCGGCCAACATCCTTTGGACATTGGTGGAGCAAAGCGGACACTCTGGTGATGGGTGTGGCGCCCACAGCATGCTTCAGGTTTAAAAAATAAAACAATGGGTCTGGAGCGATAGCCCAGTGGGTAGGGCGTTTGCCTTGCACGTGGCCGCCCATGCTGGCCTGGGTTCGATCCCCAGCATCCCATATGGTCCCCAAGCACCACTAGGAGTGATTCCTTAGTGCAGAGCCAGGAGAAGCCCCCTGAGCATTGCCGGGTGTGACCCCCAAAAAAAGCAAATAAAAAAAATAAAAAAAAAAAAAAAAAAAAAAAAACCAATAACAATATTGTTCCTGTTCTTCCCTGACAGCCTTTGGGAGTTAGCCAGGTAGAATTCTCCCCTGGTGTTTGTCCTAAACTCCCCACAAACTGTTAATTTAGGAAAAATGTTTTTGACTGCATATACACCGTGCCTTTCTCAAGAGTAAAGAACCTCAGACCTGATCAATGAAGCCAGCTGCCTGGGCTCCTGGTGGTGCAGTGCAGTGAGCGCAAGATGACGGGCAAGCTTTCCAATGCGGTCTTCAGTGTCGCTTCCTTTGTGTGTGTATGTGTTGCCCATGGACCATTCCCTGCTCATAAAGTCATCAGTCCTACTGGAGAGTCCTATCCCATGGCCTCATTTTGCCTTAAAGACTTATCTCCATTTATAATTGGAGATTCGGATTTCACTCTGATTTTTACCAGGTATACCATGCCATTTAGGAAACCCAGGAAAACCACTGCTTCTAGTCTATGAGGTACATGATATGCCACAACTTAGCAATTTTTTATTTATATGATGCTTACTTCTCCCATCACACTCAAGATTTCTCACATATGCACCTCCTGGGGTTGCAGATATATCTCTTTCTACGTGACAGGCACACAGAGAGCCTTGGCTTAGAACTTTCCCTCTATTCCTAAATTTTATGCAAGCTTTTCTGACATTTATAATACATGTCTAGTAATAGATAATTTATAGTTCTAGTCCAGTATTTTTTCCTCATTGTATACATTTGGTGGACTAACAAGTATCAGAATAATAGTAAAAAGTAGTGAAAATAATTAATTTATTGAGTACCAAGGACTGCATTTGCTTAGTACTTTACCTTCCTCACCTGCACAATGAGGACATAGCTTTGAGAGGGTGTGACTTGCCTAAAGCCTCACAGCTAGGAAATTCTAAGCAGTCTGACTAAAAAAAAAATACACAATTTCTATACTTTTTACTCTGTAAATTTAATATATAAATAGGATTCCAGGAGTTCTGAAAAATATTATTGCCTCTTGGTTTACCTTGCCAGAAATTTTAGTCTGTTTTGGAGCGGGTGTTGTATGAGGTGGAGTTTATGCTCATGCATCATTAGAATATTTGCAGCTGTTGAGTTCCACTATGTTTACCAATGTTCATTTCTAAGTTTTTTCTCCCCGTCTATCAAAGAACTGTCTTAGTAGGACTAGGAAGATGAACAGAACACTTTCTTGAAGAAACTCAGAACCTAATTGGATATATATGTCCAGTTAAAACACACCATGAGGTTCAGGTACTTTATACAGTCAGTTCAAACTTGTGCTAGAGCAGAAAAAAAATAGAAAAAAAATGATGTCTGAAGGGGCCATGAGGTGGTTTATTAGGAAGGTGGTTTATTAGGGTGGTTTATTTGAGCATAGATGGAAGGGAGGTCTATGTGTGCCAGACAAGGCTGACTGTGTACCAGGTCAGTCATAGCGTAATTAGATGTTATGGCATTTGTTGCACAATATTTTAGAGAAATGTAATACACTTGCTTCAGCCTCTCCATGTCTTCTCTACCCCAGTCACTTCCTATCCTGTTATTTGCCTTTCGGGTGAAATCAAGGTGCTAGACATTTGAAAGCTAACTAGTCTGCAAACTCATAATTCAATAAATTAGATCTACAATGATAATAATGATAACTTTAACACTTCACTTATTTAGACCATAGATTACCTTAAAACAATAAAAATTGAAGAACAATCAATGCATCATTCCATCCACAGTGGGATTCCTTCCTAATTATGCCAGTCTTGGGAAGGCCAAGACAGAAAACTCATCTCCTCAGCTGGAAAGACCTCTGTTTTATTTTTTTTCCTTCTCTTTTCCTCCTAATTCATATACCACCCACTGGTGGCTTATCAGGAGCCATTGGATCTAAACACCCAATCCTGAATTCTTTCTAGCTCAGTAAATAAATATCAATTTGAGGTCACAGACTCCACACTTCCTGACAGTTTGCACAAGCCCCTGGGCTCCTCTAGCATAGGTCAATATCTCTTTCTATGTCTATTTTTTTTCTCAGTCTTAAAGTACAAGACATCCATCTTTTGATAATGATGTCTTTTCTTCCTATGCCTGGGTTTCTTTCTCCAAACCGTTCTCAGAAAATTTTTTGCACCATTATCCCCAGTTTGTTCCTGTCCTGCTGAGAGAGCTGGAAGCAACTTGAGAGGGAAGAAAAGCACAGGGATTAGATAACAGGAGTCTCGGCAACTCTTTGTTGTTCACTCTCAGTCCTCCCAACTAAAATATACCTATATCACCTGCTGTGGCTTATTCCCCCTGCAAGAGTGTCCAGGACAGCTTGAAACACAGGGCAAAAGGGAAAGAGGGTTCCAGGTAAAGGGAGAATGCAGAAGATTCCATGAAAATTACCAGGCAACATTCACTGAATAGGAGGAAAAGGGCCATCTATTCAAAGCCTATAGCAGAAGACAATAAATACCTGTCCCCAAAAAAACTCATGGTTTTCAGTTTGGCAATGAGCCTACACAAAGGCTAGCATTTGGGAAGACCTGCTTAGAGTGCAAAGAAATGGAGCACTCTCTGATCCTTGAGGAAGAAGTGTCAATCACTTCTCCCAGCAATACTGAACTCCATGCCTGAAGTAATGGTTCCTCACCTGGTTGATGATCAGAATCACCAGGGAGTTTTTTCTTTTCAATTTTAGTACTTCATTTATTTTAAAATGTTTTATATTTTATTTGATTTCTCTTGTATCACTTGTCTTCCTGTTGTTCATCAATTTGCTCAAGTGGGTACCAGTAACATTTCATATATCCTGTCACATGCTAGTGTAGCCCAAGGGCAACTGCTCGCTCCAGGAACATGAAGAACCTCAAACTATTCGTTCAGGTCATGGAAATAAAGTCCATAAATGTTACTGGTTTTGGCATATCAAATATGCCATGGGTAGCTTGCCAGGCTCTGTTGTGTGGGTGATATACTCTCTGGAGTATGCTCTCAGTTCATGGATTTACTGATGAACCGTGTGGCCACGAATGGGGAGAGATTGGCTTTTCATTTTGGGTGGAGCTCTGATGAGCTGTTCCAAGGTACCCCGCACCATGAGGGCAGCCATCTTCAACATCCGGACTCCACAGCTCATCAGAGCTCCACCCAAGAGAAAAGCCAATCTTAAGCCCTGCTCCTCAGAGTCCCACCCTACAGCGAAGCCTATTTCAAGCCCAGGTATGCCTGATCCAGAGACTCAGATACATGGGGCAGAGCTGTTACCAGCTCTCCCTGTGCTCAACTGATCATGAGACATCTGGGAGGGAAGGCGGGTTCTAGTCCTGGCCCGCAATTCCAATAGAGCCTCTCAAGCCACTGTGCAATATACAATTAAGAAGATGTTCATTATTGGTTTTCAGTCATACATTTTTTCAGCACCCATCCCTCCACCACCAATGTTCCCAAATTCCCTCCCTCCTCCCTAGCCTGCCTCTATAGCAAGCACTGTTCCTCTTCTATCATCTCTCTCTCTCTCTCTCTCTCTCTCTCTCTCTCTCTCTCACGCATTGTGGCTTTCCCTACAGACATTTAGGGATTGTCATGTAAATCTCTTTGTGTACATTCAATGTTTGGTTTGGTTCTAGTGTGGTGTTAACATTTCCCACAATTAGTAGAGCACTATATATATATATATATATATATATATACATATATATACACATACATATATATATATATTTATATCCCACTAATGAATACAGTCATTCTATATCTGTCCTTTACCTTCTGACTAATTTCATTCAGCATGATAATCTCCATGTCCATCTATTTGCATGTAAATTTCGTGACTTCATCTTTTTACAATTTCTAAAAGAATGTGTGTGCTTTTAGACTATGTATTATGGGAACCTCTTTGCACCTATTCCATTTGAGTGACCCCCAGAACATAAATGTTCCTATATATATGATCATCATTGTATCAATGACTTACATGTTGATCTAGTGACTCAGATGACTAAAGCACCACATTCTCCTGTAATCTCCATAGTCCGATGGACCAGGGCACAGAGGAAGGTTGTGTGGAGAATCATATCCTTCTATAATCAATTCAATAAGTTACAGAGGTAGAGGGAAGGAGGTGGGCCTGCTTCTTAATAATAAACTAGAGACTCATGCAGGGAGCCGAAGAGTAGGCTTCTGGGGGTATAAAATAAACTTTTTGCATAATAGAGCTGGTGGTTAAAGAAATAATGCAGTGGAGAAGGCTCATTAGAGCTCTGCCTGTGTTACTGAATCTGCTGGGTGTGACACACTCAGTCTCTTTGCACTGCTGTGATTTGCAGGCTTCCATCTCTGCAGAGAATAGTTACAACTGAGCCCCTTTTTTAAAACAGAATGTTCCATTAGATTGATCACCCTTTACTGATCAATGCCAGGTCATGGATGCATATGGGAAGCATATAGGTTACTAATTCAGAGCACACATTGTCAGGATGGATTTTCCCACACCCCCTCCCCCCCCACACACACACAAAAGAAGTGTGCTTCAGGGGCTGAGTGTCTGAGCTCGGAAGTCAGCTTCTGGGTGCTATTATGGTCTCTGCGCTTTGCTACTGTTTGACCTTAGGTGACTTGAGCTTCAGTTGAATAGAGCTGTGGTTCCACTAGTTACAATGTTCTTTCTAGTTTTAGAAATGAACATTGTCTTGTTCATTTGCTTTAGCTTTTATTTTCACATGAAACAGATTTCATAATACGATCTACTCAATATATTGGTCACTTGATCACTTGACATCCCTTCATCGATTTGCTTGAGCAAAAATTGGTTTTTTTCCTGAAGCAACCAGATGTAGTCCAGTGTAGTCCAATGTCATCTGGTTGCTTCAGGAAAAAGAATTTAAAAGCCTTATAAATTGGTATAAGGCTTAAATGAGAAGATATATGTTAACGAGCTTAGAATAGTGCTCAGGGACATTTATGTACTCATTAAGGAAATGCATTTTTCTTGAAGAATTCTCTAATACACACCTTAATGTACAATGGCAAATTGAAGGACCAGCATGATTCCTTGGCATAAGCTCACGAGTTTGGTAAGTGACCACTGAAAGTTTTGAATCTGGGTCTGACCCTCTGTCTCATTCTGTTGCTCCATGGCAAATGTGAGCCACAAATTAAATTATTGGGAATCAGAGATGGTCCAAGCATTGGATTCTGAAAGCTCTGACGAACACAGAGATGGCTTCTGGGTAGAACTAGGAAGGTGGAGCAAAGGGTAACTGCAATGGTCTTTTTCTGGCAGAAGAGTTCATAGTCAAATGAGGAAAACCCAAGAAAGCAAGAAAACTTATGAGAGTAACTGGTTCCTTCCTAGTAGACTATCTGCTGACTAAGTACCTGGGAAGTTTTTGAAATAAGAGAAAAACAAGGAGTGGAATAATAGATAAAGATTCGATTTGAAACTCAATGAGACCAAGTGGTGGTATAAGGATGGAAAAATAATCACAATGTATCACAGTACTCTGAAGTAAATAATAATACATGCATCTTCGTAGTAATATAACAATGGTTTATTGATTTAAACTAAAGAGGGATTTACTTTATTATGTGAGTTGAAGGAGAGACAAAAGAGTCTATGAATCACAGTCTCATCTAATATGGCAGAAAATCAATAACTAGTACATAAAATAGAAAACAAAGAAACTTAATATAAGCATATGATGTAGAGAAAGAATTACGAGAAGAAAAACTAAAAGGGTCAAATGATTGTCTCTTGGGAAAGAAGTTTGAAGACTAATATGTTGAAATAAGATATTTGATTTTATAATACTCATTAATGATGATAGCTTTTTTTTCAACAAACATAAATTGGTTTGTTTCATGATAGGGAGATTAATATTTGTGCTCCTTTTTTAAAGATTATGTGTAATTATTTGTTATTTTATAATACTGCCTCAGTTTACTCTAGATAAATTGGAAATATGGTTAAATTATTGAGCATTTAAAAGTTAAATTTGAATTCAAACCAGATATTTCGGTGGGAAAAATCCTTAAGATGAGGTCAGAGAAGACTAACAAACCCTATATTCAGCAGAAGCGTAACTAAATCAAGAAAATTTAGTAGTACTGGCTAAGAATAATAACCTACACTATGTATTAGGCACTGTGTATATAGGCAATGTGAGTATTCTCACCCATGGTGAATATAGGGTCTTGTAGAAAGTTAGTTTGAAATATCTGGAGAGATAGCTCAACAGTGCATAGTTTGCATGCAGAAACACCACATTCAATTCTGGCTTTGCATAATCCCCAAGAACTTCTGGCCACTAAACCTGGTGAAGTCCTTTCAGAAGAAAGCCAGGATCACTCCTGGCCATGCACAGGGACCCTATGGTGTACTGGCTACTCTCTGTAATCTCCAGTTGGTTTATTTTCCCTCTTCCTCCTATTTCCTAGCCATTCATCTTTATGTTTCATTTTTTAGAGACTTAATTTCAGTTTCCAACTCATTACTTTAAATACTTTTCCCTTTTCAATTTAGTTTCTAAGATCCTTTTCTTGTTTTTTATTTTGGTTTTTATTTTTTAATTTGGGCCACACCCAGCAGTGTTCAGGGTTATTTATGACCCCCGCACTGGTGTCATGGGGGAGACTTAGAGAGTGCCAGGGATGGAACCCAGGTCAGCCACATGCAAGGAAAGTGCTTTTACTGTGCTATCACTCAGGACCCTTTTCTTGATTTAAAAAAGATTTTATTTAATTTTTGTAGCAGTCTGTTCTTGGTTTAATGAATACAATTTTTAAAAAAATTTCAGACCCTATCTGGTGGTGGCTTACTCTTGGCTCTGTGGTCAGGGATTACTCCTGGCAGTGCTTGGGAGACTGTAAAAGGGTGCCAGGATTGAACCCAGGTCAGCTCGTGCAAGGCAAGTGACTTCCCCACTGTACTTCTCTCTCCAACCCCAAAAGCAATTACCTTACATATCTCATAAATTATTAAATAATGCCTTGCCTCACTTCTTCTAATTTAATTTTCTCTATAATTCAAATAAACTCCTCTCTCTCTCTCTCTCACCAATATCAATTTTGCTAAAGTTTTGGGTAATCCTTTGCTCATACATATTTGAAGTAGAATTACTAAAGAGCCAATTTAAAATTCATTAAAGTGTGAAGCTACTTTAAAATACTTTTAAAATTCAAATAGGGCTGTAAACCAAAGGTATCTTAATTGGGGCAAAAAGAAATAAATGACAACCTGGGAGCTGGTGGCATATGTAGCAAGTCAGAATCACTCAGGATAATTGATCAGGGAAATGATTAATTTAGTTACAACATATACAAGTGTTAGCATTTACAGATAACTTCTTTTGGCTAGTTACTTAATTTTTAAAAACTTTATTTAAACACCGTTATTTACAAAGTTGTTCACAGTAATTTAAAGTATTCAATATACAAACACCAGTTCCACCACCAAAGAGCCTTACTGACACCAAAGACCCTTGTTTCCGACCCACCCTCCAACCCTGCTCCCTTAGCAGGCACTAATTATATTGCTTATTGCAACAGTTATCTCAGAATATAATATACAATTATATCTAAGACTGGTATTGCTAAAGTCATGACCTTTTTACTGAGTTGCTACTTGTGAATTAGACCATCTGTGTTATTGATTTCACTTATTGAACTTATTAAATGTAGTGGGGTTCTACTCAATTTTTAACAAAGATGTTCATGTTAATTTCTTAAAAATATTAAATATTCAATCACAAACTCAGCACCATTGCAATTGCGAACCACAATTATTTCAAATTTTCCCAACCACTGCTTGAGCCTGTCCTAAGCAGACACACAATAATGTATTTCATATTGCTTGTTAGAGCTAATTTGCTAAATCTGATCAAGAAATGTTTTCTGAGAAAAAAATTAATGAAGATTGTTCACGCTCACCATGGAGCAACTGAATGGCTAGTTCCTTTTTGCCAGGAAAGAGTCTTCTTGTTTGTTAGGGGAGGCAAGGGAGCACTGGAAGTTGGTCTCTCTATCCACTTAGTCTCTCCTTTGGTCTCTCTGTCCACTTAGTCTCTTAGTTCCCCCTTTTAATCGCAGCTATCAACTATGACTGGAGTCCCACATTCAGGGGGCTTATTGATCACTGGGTAGGGCTCATTGTTTTGTGTAGGGCAGTAGTGGAGAGCAGAATCTAAGTTTTCCCTGTTCAGAGTCCCAACTGATGTTTTCACTTGTACTGCTACTTTTTTTTTTTTTTTTTTTTGCCGACGCCAAACCCTCTCTGAATTCTATTTCTTAATTAAGTTATGCATTCACACATACATGTATATATAATTAGAAATTATATATGATTAGCATTTATTTTGGTGGAGTCTAAAACTTTTTGAAAATAACTTTATGCTTATTTTGGTAGAGTTAAATTTAAATTTCACAATACTGACATTTCATCAGGAACATACCAAATTGAGTAGCAAAGTCACATAGAAGCCAACTAAACTCAATAAACAAAAATGACACAGAAGGCTCAGGTAGCAATACACAGTTTAGTAAACCCTCAAACAAGTATTTAATAACCGTGTACGAGATATAACAATTTTTATAAAATTACTATAAACTGCAGCTTGATCACTTGATCACTTGACTTGATCACTTGACATCCCATTATTTGTTGATTTGCTTGAGTGGGCAACAGTAACATTTCCATTTGACCTATCACGTGCCAGTGTAGCCCAATGGCATCTGCTTGCTTCAGGAACGCAAAGAGCCTCAATTCATTTGTTCAGGGTCTTGACAAAGAAGTCTGACCATCTTGTAGGTGGGCAACCACGTGATCTTTTTAAATTTTGCTTTCTGGGTCACACCTGGCAATGCTCAGGGGTTACTCCTCGCTCTGTCCTCAGAAATTACTTCTGGCAGTGGTTGGGGGACCATATGGGATGCTGGGGATCGAACCCGGTTCAGCAGTGTGCAAGGCAAATGCCCTAACTGCTGGACTATCACTCCAGCCCCCATGTGATCTTTTGATGTCCCATGGGAACCTGTAGGAAATGGCTCTAGTCCAGCGGTTATCCCAAATTACATTACATGTCCAGCTCATCTGATTTTTTGATGCCTGGGCAAACGAGACAGTGTCTCTGACTCTGGATCGTCAATGGAGGTCAGAACTCCGCCTTTTTTCTCTCACTTGAGTGAAGTGTGATATTCCAAGCATAGCTCTTTTGATTCCTCTTTGGGAGACGGAATAGCATTCTTATCCCTCTTTCCTACGGCCCAGGTCTCTGAGGCATATGTTAATGCAGGAAGAACAGTGGAGTTGAAGAGAAGTGCCTGGAGTCAGAGGTTCTTTGTCCTTTTAGATATTTCTTCAGTGCTCTTGAAGGCATTCCATACCACTCTCTTCCTCCTGCGCATATCAAGCTTTTAGGTCGTTCATCGTGTTGACTTCTCGACCTAGGTACACATAACTGCTGCATTCAGAGATATTTGTTCCATTGAGAGTGAATGGGGCCTCTGGAACTAGTTTGTTTTTCATGAACATTGTTTTGTTGAGATTCAGCTGTACACCTATCTTTCCACATTTTTGGTCGAAGTCAGCCAGCTTTGTGCCGGTGTAATTAGAACCAGCTAATGTTCAGTGTTATTAGAACGATGTTTTCAGCAAAGCGGAGGTGGTGTAGTTGTGGACCATCTATCTTCACTTCCATTACTTCCCATTCTAATTGTTGCATGATGTTCTCGAGGGTGGCACTGAAGGGTTTTGGTGAAATGGTATCACCCTACGGAACCCCTCTTTTTGACATCGATGATCATTCCTTGTAGAATGGTGAGATCCTGGTGGTGAATCTGTAATACAGTTCATGAAGGATCTTGCTGTATTGGGTTTGAAAGCCCTATTTGGCTAGGACTTCAATAACTGCTTTGGTCTCAAAGGAGTCAAAGGCTTTCATTAAATCAATGAACATGAGACAGAGCGGCATTTTGAACTCCCTACAAACCCCAAATGAGCTTGTTTACCGTGTGGATATGGTGGAATGTACTGAATCCTTTTCAGAAGCCAGCCTGCTCGCTGGTTGTCCTTCATCTAATGTTCTGCCAATCCTGTTCAGGATGACTTGAGTAAGCTGCTTGTAGATGACAGACAACAGGAAGACAGGGCGGATAGTTACCAATGTTGTGGATGTCTCCCTTCTTGAACAGTAGAACGGTCCTGCTGGTTTTCCATTGGGAGGGCACCTTGCATTCAAAAAGGTAGTGTGTGAAGAACTGAGCCAGTGTATTGATGAGTACTGATGGCAGATTATTCAGGGGTTCGGGTTTGACTTTGTCTGTGCCGGGTGCTGTTCCCTTCCTTACCAATGAAATGGCAGGTCAGATTTCAGAAGGGAGGAACATTGAGAATGACATATCCATCCTGTGGAATTTGGTATGTGGGCAGGTGGACATGGTTATCAAAGAGATCTGAGTAGAAGTCATGGACAATCTTCTCCATTGCCTTTCTGGAAGATGTGATAGATTCATCAAGAAGTCGGAGGGCAGTCATCTTGGTCTTATAGTTGACTGAAGGACAAGCAGGCATTGCAAATGCTTTTTCCTGCTTCTGCTGCATTGGCCAGTATTTCTGCTCTTCTCTTTTTTGAGGTCTTCTCCTTTATCGCTTCTCTGCACTGCTTTGTGAGCTTGGACATTAGCATTTGGTTGCCTGAGGCTTGCGCCTTGCCACATAGGTGAATGAGCTTGAGAGTTTTTGAAGACAGGCATCTTTTTTATGGCTTTCTCTCTCTCTCTCTCTCTCTCTCTCTCTCTCTCGGCATTCTTTGCACAATCAGAGAGGTGCTGAACAGTCGATTGTATTCTTCATTGATTTGGTCAATGATAGTATCTTCCCATGTTGTCACAACGGTGCCAAAGAGTGCCCAGTTGGTGGTCATTCTGGGAATTCTCTTAAATTTTGCAGCTTTTTCTCCCCATTGCATGAAGCAGAATTTTGCAAGAAGGAGGTGGTGGTCTGATCCCGTTTGGAATTTTGGGCTGACAGCTGACATTGGTCAGGCAAAACCATCGATTGAATATTATGTGGTCAATTTCATTGTGGAACTGTCCACCAGGAGATTCCCATGTCCAACTTTTTAATAAGTATTTAATAACCCTGTATGAGATATAATAATTTTTATAAAATTACTATAAACTGCAGCATATTTGATAATTAAATTAGACATTAAGTTGAAAATAAGCAATATAAAATAAATTATTATGTGGTCACTAAGGGGCTACGCTTGGGGGTTATTGGAAAAATGGGGACATGGTGGAGGGAAGGTCACTCTGTTAGTGGGATTTTCTTTGAAGCGTTGAATGTTCATACCAACTTTATTATGAACAACTTTGTAAACCATGATGCTTAAAGTAAAGAAAAAATAGGTCCCATGATTTACAATACTGTTAATGACAGATGTCATGTATATGACCTCCCAACCCCACACCTTCCACCCAAGTGCCTCTCCCTCGAACCACCCTATCCCCATTTTTAGAGTTTTCATAGAAGGCAGAGAAAAAAGAACATATCATGTCTGTTTCATTCATTCATTCATTCATTCATTCATTCATTCAATTTATTTTGCTTTTTGGGTCACACCCAGCGATGCTCAGGGCTATTCCTGGCTCCTCGCTCAGGAATCACTCCTGGCAGTGCTCCAGGGACCATATGGGATGCCGGGAATTGAACCCAGGTCGGCTGTGTGCAAGGCAAACTCCTAACCGCTGTGCTATCGCTCTGCCCCTGCTTTGCTTATTTAGAGGAGTGATTCTTTACTCTTATTTATGAGTCGAAATCTATCAAATAAAATGAGAAGTTTTATTAATATTTTTGATTGTATTAATGTTATTATTGAAAAGGAAATATGAATAAATTGTTTCAAGAATATTTCGATGATTCAGGCTAAAACTGAAGATCTATAGATGTATTTATCAATGATTAACAATTAAAAGCTAAAAAATTCAATCCATTGGAGTACTGGTGAGAACATAAAGTTTTAAATTTTCAACTCAAGAGTTTATTTTGCCATCTTGGGCAAAATAGTTTCCCCCTGGGAATCAGTAAAGTGTTGGCTGTTGGACTACATGACTTCTAAGATTTCTTTAGACTAAACATTCTTGAATTCTAATAGGTTGTTTTAAATTCCCATTCAAATTTACCAGTCTTCTAAATACTGTTGCCCAAATGTGAAACCATATATCTAAGGTCAATTTTTAATTGAATTGAATTATGACTTTTTAAGATTTACTTGGCAATATATAATTACAAATTTAATTTTTTTTGAAGCGTTGTACCCAGTCATGCTCAGGGGTTATTCCCGTCTCTGCAGGAATTATTTTTGGCAGGTTCCAGGAACCATACAAGATACCCATGATTAAAACTGGGTGGCTGTGTGCAAGATAACACCTGCTGTTCTATCATTCTGGCCCTGGATTTAAAACAAATTAATGAGAATATTATAAATATTATGTATCACTGTATCACTGTCTCCCGCTCATCATCAATTGGCTTGAGTGGCACCAGTAACATCTTCATATGTCCTGTCTCATGCTAGTAGACCCCAAGGGCACCTGCTTGCTCCAGGAACATAAAGAGCCTCAAACCATTACATCAAGTCAGGGGAATGAAGTCTAAAATTGTTACTGGTATTTGGCATATCAAATACGACATGGGTAGCTTGCCAGGCTCTGCTGTGCAGGTAGCATACTCTTGTAGTCATCTCTAAATCCAGCATTTATTGATGAGCTGGGCTGTGATAGGCTGGTCTGCTGGGTGGAGTTCTGACGAGAGGGAAGTCTGGATATGGAAAATGGAGGCCGTCATGGAGTGGGGGGGTCGTCTGGCTTGTTGCAAGGCTCTGCTGGGGTGGCGGGCCAGGGCTAGAACCCGCCATCCCTCCCTGGTGCCTCCTGAGTGGCTGGGCACAGGGAGAGCCAGTAGCAGCTCTGCCCCATGTCTGTGAGTCTCTGGATCAGCATACCTGAGCCGGATTTAAAAAAAGACTGCTGCAGGGTGGATCTTGATGAGCCAGGGTGTGATAGGCTGGTCTGCTGGGTGGAGTTCTTATGAGAGGGAAGTTTGGATGTGGAAAATGGAGGCCCTCATGGAGTGGAGGGTCGTCTGGATTGTTGCAAAGCTCTGCTGGGGTGGCGGGCCAGGGCTAGAACCTGCCATCCCTCCCGGTGCCTCATGAGAGGCTGGGCACAAGGGAGAGCCAGTAGCAGCTCTGCCCCATGTCTGTGAGTCTCTGGATATTATGATAAAACTAAAATTTTTGCACTTTAATTCATACTTAAAGCTATTATTTGATTTAAAGAAAGGATAAATATCATGAAGCTAGAAAAATTGGATGTATTGAATGAATTATTCCATTGACATTATTTTAGGACTATGTTTATAAACACATTTGTTCTCCACTTAAATTGGTGGGAATGCCGGCTGGTACAGCCTTTCTGGAAAACAATATGGACATTCCTCCAAAGACTAGAAATTGAACTCCCCATTTGACCCAGCCATACCACTCCTGGGAATCTACTCTGGGAAACCAAAAATACGCAGCGGAAACACCATCCCTACTTTTATGTTCATAGCAGCATTATTCACAATAGCCAGAATCTGGAAACAACCAGAGTACCCGAAAATCGATGACTGGATAAAGAAGCTTTGGTACATCTACACAATGGAATACTATGCAGCTATTAGGAAAAATGAAGTTATAAAATTTGCCTATAGATGGATGGACATGGAGAAGATTATGTTGAGCGAAATTAGCCAGAAGGAGAGAGACAGACACAGAATGACTGCATTTATCTGCATAACATAAATATATATGTACATATTAAGATACCAATATCCAAGGTCAAGTGAAACATATATCAGGAGGTCTTGTCAAAGGTGGAAATTATCACAAACGTGTGGGAGTCAGAGGCTAGGTAAGACAGAAAATGGAACAGGGTGCTAACAATTGTCGAGGGTACTAATGCCAACCTAGAATTGAGCATTAAATAGAGGCAAAAAGATACACATGACAACCCTTTAATGTATGTTCTGTAATCCATAGTCTGGAGGGGAAGGAAAAGAGAAAGAGAGAGAAAGGGAAAGAAATAAAGAACCTGCCATGGAGCAGGGCTGGGGCAGGGGGAGGGAACCGGGACGTTGGTGGTGGGAGATGGGCACTGGTGGCGGGATGGGTGCTGGAACACTGTATGACCAAAACCCAAATATGAACTTTTTAATCGTATATCTTTGTAATTGTAAAAATAAAAAATTAAAAAAAAAAAATAAAAAATCTTTGGTGTATATCTCAATGGTTGCTTGTTTACTGAGCCCAATTGAATCAGAGTTTCGGCCTTCTAAAACAGTACAGTTTATTACAACTTCGTCTACTTATACAGACCACAAACTGCATTCTATCTTTGTATCTCTAGAATGTCTTGAAGATCTTGGTTTATAGTGAATGTTCAATCAATATTAGTTGCAACAATGAACTAATCAGTATATTGCTAAATGTAATGGGAAAATGCTTCCTACTATTGATTTTTTTCAGCATGTATCACACATTCCAGGTCAATGAACTTTTTCACTTTAGTTCCAAAATATAATGCTCACAGGAACACAGATTAGTAGGAGCAAGTTTGGAATAAGAGTTAAAAAACAAAAACTATGAAGAGATTTTGAGAACAGTCAGGAATCCCTGCAAATTTTAGGAAGGAAAAGTTTCAAACATTGTTGAATTCAAACTTCCTCAGTACTGAAATCAATGGTTCTTTGATATAAATAGAATTATTTTTCCATTAGAGCAATTTATATTTTGTAGATTTAACACTATAATATCTAAAGTTTATACGGTTTAGAATTACACAGAATTTCTACACAAAACTTAATTTTATCTCAAGAATAACACTCTGATGTTAGCCTGAGAGAAGGGGAAAGAGGATTTAGAAAAGTTACTAAATGTATTTGATATGCCAAATACCAGTAACAATTATAGACCTCATTCCCATGACCTGAAGGAATGTTTTGAGGCTCTTTATGTTCCTTGAGCAAGAAGGTGCCCTTGGGCTCTACTTGCATGAGACAGGTCATATGGAGATGTTACTGGTGCCCGCTGGAGCAAATCGATGATGAACAGGAAGACAGTGACAGTGACTAAATGACTCTCCAGATGTCACCCAACTCTTAGGTGAGCAGACAAGGATGGTGAAGGAAAAGTGCGAGGGAGAGAGGGATGAGCAATAAAGTTCAGATTCATTATAAAAACCATTTTTGTAAATAAGTTTAATTGTAACAGCCAAATTCAAATCACAATAACTCCTTAAGAATTTCTATGTTCAGCCCTATGAAGAATGCATTCCATTTGCACACGAGAAAGAAATAAGACAAAAAATGGTTATTAATTGGGAGTGTCACACAGCTAGAAAGTGGTGACATAGGAGAGTTCAACCTGGGAACCCTAATGCCAGACTACTTTACATATTCTTTATGCTATCTGTCATCTCCAAACCCTAGGTTCTAGCTCTGGGATCTCGGGGCAAGCTACTTTCTCAATTTCTGTAAATGAACTTGTGAAATTCTCACAACAGAGTTGGGAAGATTGGAAGCAGTCAGCAGAATTATTATTAATTAACATGGAAAGCTTTATGCGTTATAGTGTCTTTCCAATAAGAAAAAAAATCACATCAAAACCATGGGTTTGGTGTTTTACATAGTCTGTGTCATCTAAGTTTTGTAGTATTTGAACATCAACATTATTAGGAGAAATAAATGAAGATCTGAAGGATTAAGGCACCACACTGGTTTTGATCACTGGTCTCTTGCCAAAAGTTGACCTTCTCTCTATGACTTCCAATCTCATCCTTAATGAGATTTAAACTTAGTGCTAAAAAGAAACCAATGAATGGACAATCTCTTACCTCTCTCCCAATCAGCCAAAATTAATCAACCATCATTATAGGAGGTGCAGTCACCCTAAGCAAATGCGTGTCAGTCTCCCTGCCTTGTTTCCTGGAAGCAAGATCACGATCTTCTCTGAAATCTAAATGATGCATTTCTGAAACTCCCTTTATCAAAATTGTATTTATCCTTTGAAACCAAATTCAAATAATCCTGAATCCTTGAAGATTTCTCTGATCACCAAAGACAGAAGAAGTGTACTCTTTGGTAATCTAGTAGTATTTCTGTTTGTTCTATGCTTATGGAGTTTATATGATATACACCAAATTACAGAATTATATTTTGTACAAATTTTGAAATTGGTAGTTTCAAAACATTTTATAGAGGAACATAACTTATATAAAGATGCTAAACTTTAAATTGAAGATCTCCAATAAAACATAATAAAATATTTCTTTAAAAAGTCTAAAATCTGAGTCCAGAATGATGGTATAGCTGGTGGGGCATCTGCCTTGCACAGGGTTTGGTTCAATCTCCAGCATTCCTTATGGTTCCCTAAAAACTGCCAGGAGGAATTCCTTAGTGCAGAGCCAGGAGTAACCCTTAAGCATCACTGAGTGTGGTCCCAAAACTAAAATAAATAAACAAATAAATAAAAGTCTCAATTTTAAAAATTAATATTAATTTATACTATTACAAATATTATATTTATAATAATCAATATTATTTAAGTTGATAATATCCCCTCTCTACTGTGTCTTGTCTTTGCCTTTAAGGATTCAATAAATTTTCACTTACTCTAGATATCAAGGTATTTTTTATAATGCTAATTTTATATTTCTATTATCCCAGCACAATTATTTTAAAAGCACCATGATAGAGATAAATAACAGAGTAATTTATTCAAACACCTTATATATATATTTTCCTCTTTGTAATTACCTCTAATTCATTTTAGTTTGTATTAATAACTTAAATATATATAGTTATGTATTTAAATAAAACAGCTTTTTGTGTATTTTATGCCACTTTTGAAAGAATCATAATATGGGTGATCTATCATTCAAAGTGAGTTGTTTTCAAAAACCATGAAAGCATAATTTATTTATTTGTGTTAATACCTTATCAGCAATATTTTTACATCTCAACTTAGTTTTATAGCTTCTGCTTTGGTTTGGATTTGATTTGCTTAATATCATTCTTAATTGAAAATGGAGAATGCCACGGCAGTAAAATGTCAGCTACTTGAATTAACGTCTTTGGGATAGGATGTGGGCAGATTGAGAGAACTGGGCTGAGTTAGTGAAAAACTGCATTACAGAAACATTTTTTTAAAACAAAGGATGTTTTCAACTATATCAGCAACTAATAGCTAAAAGAGTATTTTTTAAGTGTAGCTTCAATGACAATTGTGTTGGCATGAGAATCATTTAGTCTAAAAGTTACACTGAGTAAATTTAAATTCATTAAAACATAAGTTTCCGTATAAATTTCTTCTCTTTGATAAGTGTAACTCATGGTAAATTATTGTTTATGACTTTGTAGTAAGATTATTAAAATATATTCTGTCTCCACAATATAATCTGTATATCTTAAATTAAATGAATTTAACCAACACAAGAGGTCACATTATCTAATCTGATTGCTCTGCACCAGGATCATAGAGGTTTAATCTTAAAATAGAATTTGATAACACAAGCAGAGAATTGTTCCTGTACTCCATTTAACTTAGAAATTTTATAGTTATCTTAACAGTATTAAAATTTAAGTTACCAGAAATTTTGTGTTCAGTGGCTCTGTCCTTCCGGTGAGAATCTGAGTGCTTCTCCAGCTTCACCATGCAGAAGAACACTACACAAGATTCTATTTCTCTGAAGATTAGACATGATATGAAATGAAGGAACTTTCAAGGTCAACTGTAACTAGATGCGAGTCTCACCCTGCACTGTCTTTAGAACTTAACCTTTCTCAATGAACCCTTGCCCAATCTCTTTCAGGATCAGGCTTCAATCTACCTTTAAGTTCCACTAATACTAGATTAGCTTAATTAATATTAGTAATATGCTAGCTTAATATCATTTCAGATTAATACTGTACTATTTTAACATAGACTCAGAACTGCCTATGTTCTCAGAACACCACACACCACACTCTGATTTCTCTCCTATGCATAAGAAATGTCCTAATTTATGTCAAGAGATAGCACTGGGGTAAGGTGCTTACCTCACATGCAGTCAATCCTTGAGCCTGATTTTAATGCCTGGCACCTTATCTGGTCTTCTGAGCACTGCCAGGCATCTTTCCAAGAACTGAACCAGGACTAAACCCTGAGCACCAGTGGGCATGGCCAAAAAGCTCCCCTACCCCCTTAAAATACATACAAACATTCTTATGTGATTAATGAGCTTATCTTTATGGATTCAACTTATACTTTTACCTTCTTTGAGTGTTGCTTTTGGGTATAATATTGCAATTATTTGTATGTGTGTCCAACATAGAATTTATTAAGTTCTGTACTGATTTTGTTTCCTTTCTGTTGTCTATACTACATATAGAATGATACTTTCAAATATTAAACAAGTACAATGTTTATTAGTAAATGATGATATTCACGATCACCATCATGATCTTCCCGTATATCATCTATTTGCTAGAGCGGGCACCAGTAATATCTCCATATGTCCTGTCTCATGCCAGTAGAGCCAAGGGCATCGGCTTGCTACAGGAACATAAAGAGCCTCAAACCGTTATATTAGGTCATGGGAATGACCTAATATAATTGTTACTGGTATTTGGCATATCAAATACAACATGAGCAGCTTGCTAGGCTTGCCGTACGGGAGGCATACAATTGTAGTCACCTCCAAATAAAGCATTTATTGATGAACCGCGTGGCCGCAAGGGGCAGCGCGAGCCGGCAGTGATGGGCTGGTCTGCTGGGTGGAGTTCTGACGAGAGGGAAGTCCAAATGTGGAAAATGGTGGTCTCGTGGATTGGAGGGTCGTCTGGCTTGTTGTGAGGCTCTGCTAGGGTGGCAGGCCAGGGCTAGAACCCGCCATGCCTCCTGACTGCCTCATGAATGGCTGGGCACAGGGAGAGCAAGGAACAGCTCTGCCCCATGTCTAAGAGTCTCTGGACCAGCATACCTGGGCCGGATTGAGGAAAAAACTGCTGCAGGGTGGGTGTCGATGATCCGGGCTGTGATGGGCTGGTCTGCTGGGTGGAGTTCTGACGAGAGGAAAGTCCAAATGTGGAAAACGGCGGTCCTGTGGTGATAATATTAACGACATTAAATATGAGTGAATCTCTTATAAGAAAAATCTAAATATAAAATCCTTTATATTTGTTTGATCGCTTAATCACTTGATCACTTGACATCCCTATTATTCATCGATTTGCTCAAGCTGGTTCCAAATATTTCCATTTGACCCTATAACATGCCAGTGTAGGCCAATGGCACTTGCTTGCTCCAGGAATACAAAAAGTCTCAAACCGTTCTTTCAGGGTCTTGACGAAGTCTGACCATCTTGTAGATGGGTGACCACGTGATCTTTTGATGTCCCGTGGGATCCAGTCGGTAACAGCTCTAGTCCAGCTGTCATTGCCAAATAGCATTACATGTCCAGCCCATCTGATTTTCGAGCCTTCACACATGAGACAGCATCCCTGACTATGGATCGTTGGAGGTCAGAATTTTCGGATTCCTTCTCTCACTGGAGTCAGGTGTGATATTCCAAGCATAGCTCTTTCGATTCCTCTTTGGGAGACGCGAATAGCGTTCTCATCCTGCTTTTGTAGGGCCCAGGTCTTTGAGGCATATGTTAATGCAAGGAGAACAGTGGAGTTGAAGGGATGTGTCTAGAGCCAGAGGTTCTTTGTCTTTTTTAGCTCTTTCTTCGATGCTCTTGAAGGCGTTCCATGCCACTCTCTTCCTCCCGCGCAAATCAGGGTTTAGGTAGTTCATCATGTTGACTTCTTGGCCTAGGTACACATAACTGCTGCATTCAGAGATGTTTGTTCCATTGAGAGTGAATAGGCCTCTAGAACTAGTTCATTTTTCATGAATATTGTTTTGTTAAGATTCAGCTGAAGATCTATCTTTCCACATTCTCGGTCAAAGTCAGCCAGCATTTGTGCTGCTTGGCTAATGTTTGGTGTTATTAGAACAATGTCATCAGGGAAGAGGAGGTGGTGTAGTTGCCAACCATCTATCTTCACTCCCATTCCTTCCCCTTCTAATTGTCGTATGACATTCTGAGGATGGTGCTGAAGAGTTTTGGTGAAATGGTATCACCCTGCCAAACTCCTCTTTTGATATCAACTATCACTTCCTTGTAGAATGCTGAGATCCTGGTGGTGAATCCGTAATACTGTTCACGAAGGATCTTGATGTATTATGTTTGAACTCCCTGTTGGCTAAGGCTTTGATGACCGCTTTGGTCTCAACAGAATCAAAGGCTTTCTTTAAATCAATGAATGTTAAAATAACATTCTAGAATGAATAAAATTCTAACATTCATTGATTTATATTTGTTTATTTCATCTAATCTTCCAAAGAATTGGAAGGTATATTTTATATATATGGTTGAGATAAATCTGGTGATTATATAGTTAAAACATTGTGAAATAACTGAAAGAAGCTAAATGGGAAATGATTATGACATATTTCAGGTACTTTGTACTTAAAAAATCGAACTTCTATACATATAGGACAATTTCTGAAGTTTGTAAACTAATAGTAATACAAGAATTCCCTGTACCTGGGGTACTCACATACTCTGGATAGTTTATACCTGATATTGTATCCTTTTCTTCTCAAAAGTACCCTGGTTTGAGTGATAAATTATAAATTGACTCTCTACATAGTTATAACAATAGATTTAAGATTATAATGAGGATACCAAAAATTCTATGAAAAAAATCCCATTATGGAAACTAACAAAGACTTTAGAAAAATACTTTCAGATTTTTTTCATTATACACCTCAATGTAGTTTGGAATTAGAAAAAATGATAACTGATTAGATTCTGAATCTAATGCAAGTCCCTAATTTTAGGGTACTCAGGAATCCTCTGACATTATCTTTTTATTGAATTGTAGCTGCTCTGCAGAGATCAGCTAACTTTGTTTCTTAGGGAATAAAATTCCTCCTTGATCTCATTTTTCCCCTGTAATGGTATTTACACAACATTTGTAAGCACTTAACAGTGTAGGATCTGTAGAAATCATGCTTTACATTCATAAGCCTTTTATATAAACTTTGCTTAAATATTACTTAGCATTTACTGTGTTTTGCAGAGGTGTTTTTTGTTTCTCTGCTTTAGAGTGTTTAAGCTTGTATAGTGGATATTCATTCTGATTTTTATGTAGAAAATGGGATAATATGGTGGAATATTCTAGTATAATGATTTTATTAGTTTAGGTTAAAAACACAGTAAAGAAATAGTACTATTTCAATATATTTTGGTGTTGTCCAACCAACAGATATTATTAAATTTAATTACTAAATTATTTGTTACTAAATGTGTGGTATTTATTATAAATTTTCTCTAGTCTTCTGTAGTTAAAGAATCACTTGTATCACTTGTCTGCCCATTGTTCATCGATTTGCTCTCGAGTGGGCACCAGTAACATCTCCATTCGTACTATTGCAAGCAAGTGTAGCCCAAGGGCATCTGCTTGCTCCAGGGACAGGAAGAGCCTTAAACCATTCCTTCAGGTCATGGGAATGAGTCCATATTGTTACCGCTTTTTGGCATATCAAACAAAAAAAAATATCACGGGTAACTTGCCAGGCTCTGCCGTGTAGGTGGTATACTCTCAGTAGAAGGCTCTCATCTCGAGCATTTACTAATGAAACTAAAAGGGGAAAGATCAGGTTTTCTCTTGGGTGGAGCTGTGAGGAACTGTGGAGTCTGAATGTTGAGAATGACTGACCTCATGATGTGGGGGGTTGCTCTGGCTTCTTGCTAGGCTCACTGGGATGATGGGTTTTGGCTAGAACCTGCCTAGAACTGTATACAGTGTATAAATGTGAAAGAACCTGGGGAGGACCTGTTCCTAACATCTAGTACTATCTAAGACTATTGAGCGGCTGCTCTGTGGCCTCGTGCCAACAGAGCTGTGGGTATGGCGTGAATATTTTCTGGGGTAGCTGGCATGGAGGTGGAGGAAAGGGGGGAGAAGCCCAAATCCCCTTCCAAGTCCAGTCAGTATGCCACCCCCACACATGTGAATGGACCCTGGACCCTTGGAGCAATGTTGGACTCCGCCAAGGGCTGGCTGAGGCCCTTACTGCCCTTTTGGAGGTCGGCTCCAAGGGTTGCTTCCACATGGGGCTGAGTGGTGCAGCTGTGGGTCTGGAGTGGTTGGGTCTGGATCTCTTCCGGAGTAGTTAAAGAATAGGTTTTTTAATTAAATTTAATTTTTTGTTTGCTTGATTTTTGGCCACACCTGGCAGTGCTCAGGACTTACTCTTGACTCTGCACTCAAGGATCATTCTGACTGTTTTGATCATATGGGTTGTGAGCATATGGGTTGCCAGAGATCTAACCCAGGTTGGCTGTGTTCAAGGCAAGCACCCTACCCATGTACTATCACTCTACCTCCATAAATAGTTTCAGTATTTAAGGTTGCAAGTTCTCGACTAAGGAATAGTACAAATAACAATAATAATAATTCTGAAATTAGATAAAAGGTGAAGTTCAGATTTTTTTTTTTTATGATGGTGAAAGCTTAGCAAACTGCAGAGAGGAAATGATTTGGGAAAAATAAACTAAAAATCTTCAATTGTTTCTAATTTTAGCGTCTAATTTTAATTTTTAAGCATTTCATATTCTATGGCTAGTAAATATCTTTGAATATTTTCATCATGAAATTATTGATAATTGTTGCAGGACTCCTCTAAGAGCCTCTGCATCTGCCCTGGATTGCCTCCTGCAAATCACTTCGTAGGTAAGAGGGTAGTCTAAATGTGGCAGTTTATCTGACCATGTATTCTGTACTAGCTGGTATAAATATTCTCTCATGCTACCACACGTGAGACTAGATAGATCTTACCAGCATATTTGCCTGGCCATGATGGATCTCTAAGTAATTAGATCAGAGAGAAATGCTGTTTGCCTCCAAGCAAGCAAGAATGGCTACCTGATAACTCAAAGGCAACTAAAATACAAAACAACTGTGAAGTAGATGAGACTTGTGAAGGCTTGGAGAAATATTTAACTGGCATTAGTTTTATTCTTTGGTACAGAGACATGCCATCTCAGAAACCCCTTCTCTACCCTATAAAGGCATTTCCAGGCAGATCTTGGCTCAAAACATTAGCATATAATAGAGCCTAGGTGAGGTGCTAGGAGAAATTACCTGAGGGCATTTAACCCTTCCTGCTTCCCATAATAGTGGGAAGTCTGAGTTGCAGGGGTATAAAACCAGCCTGCTCTTCCTCCTCTCTCTCTCTCTCTCTCTCTCCCTCCCTCCCCACTCCCCCTCTCTCTCAGCTCTCTCTTTGTGAGCTTGCACACTTCTTGGGAGTCTTGTCTTTGTCTCCTCTCTAGAGGGTCTTTACACGTGGTGGCCGCCATCTTGGTCTACACGTGGCTGGGGTTTTAGCCAGGAATCCTAAGCACAGGGTTTTTCCTGTTGCTGATTTGTATGCCTGAGCCTATGATAAGTAAAGCATTTTAAAACCTGCGCTGGATTTCTGAATGGAATGTTCATTCCCCGCCGGCTTTGGAGGTAGAAGAAAACTTGCTTCCCGGCACTGTAGGGGACCCCGGCGGCATTCCCCAACAAATAATAATTTTGTATTTATTGAAAATGTAAGTAAGTTTTTTAACTTACTCGAACTTAAATGTATGATTTTATGTATCAGGATACATATTTTCAACCTTTCTGGGCTTTCTGCCTGATTTAGTTGTTTGAAAGTGAGATAATATTGAGTAAGTTTTTGTTTAATTTTTTTTCTACTTTAACCCTCAGTTCCTGAAAATGGTTTAAATTATGAAGATGAAATGGGGTCTCATTATTACTAATTATCCCATTTCTACTGGCACTGTGTTTGTGCTAATGAGGTGACTTCTGAAAGCACATGAGTATGGGGCTTGCTTTCATAGTTAGCTGGTGATATAGTAGTGAAATATATGTCTGAATTCTGTGAGCCGCTCTCTTAAATGAATCGAACCCAAAGGGGGTTCATGGAACCCATGTCTGTAGCAGGTCTGTAAAAGCATGAGTGATAACTAGGATCTGAGCATGTGTGTGTGGGGGGGTAGTGTTGTGCAGAGTTGTGGACCCTCATTCCTTCTGTGGGATGTGTCCCTCTTTCCTTGAGGCACTGTCAGAACTGAACTGAATTGAGTGATCTTCAGCTGGTGTCTGGAAATTGCAAACTGGTGTGGGAAGTTAGCCCTGAATTTCATTGTCTGCCCAACACATGCAATGGGTTTTATATTTATTTCTTTGATTTTGGGCCTCATAAGGCGGTGCTAAGGGCTCTCTCTTGGCTCTGTGCTCAGGGATCACTCCTAGTAGGGCTCAGGGGAAATTATGGGATGCTAGGAATTGAACCTGGGTTGGCTGCAGGAAAGGCAAGCATCCCCTTTGTTGTTCTATGCTCTGGCCCTGAAGCATTAGTGAGGGATGGGATGGAGGGAGAACACCTGGCTGTGCTTAAGTGTTTTTCCTGGCTCTGCACTCAGAGAAATTATTTCTGGCAGCCAACACACACAATGAAACTGGGCGCTAAATCTTTTTAATTCCCAAGAAATGCAACATATCCCTTATACTCACAATTTCAAACAAAGCAGAAACAATAATCATATACAGACACAAATGCATTTATCTTCTAAAAGGAACAATGACACACGTGATCTCTGGCCCTAGATATATGGCAGATGTGTGCTTCTTCTTTACAGATTAATTTCCTAATCATGTAATAACTTTTTGCCTAAATTCTAGAGTTAATCATTCTAATCTCTTGTATCACTTGTCTTCCCGTTGTGCATCGATTTGCTCAAGTGGGCACCAGTAATGTCTCCATTTGTTGGGAACGCGGTCCATTATTGTTACTTGTTACTGTTTTTTGGCATATTAAATACACCCCAGGTAGCTTGCCAGGCTCTGTCATGCTCTGGGTTCATCCCAGAGAGCTCAGTCTTTTAGGCAAGTTATTTTTATTGAAGATGATCAAGTTCAACAGGCTGCACAGCAAAATTATTACTATTAAAATGAACCAAGTTCAACAGGCTGCAAAACAAAATTGGAGCACAGACAGAGCAAGCATGAACAATTTGTCTGCCTTGCCTCCAGGGAACACCATGGTATACATGAAGGAGGCGGGCATTTGTATGTAGAGCTTGATGCTCTTCCTCAGATGATTTAATATACAAAATTTTCTGTCTTGGAGAAGACGTTGCACCTCCTGGAGTAACTACTGAATTAAAGTATTATGGACATTTAAAGAAGCGGTGACAATCCCAGGAAATAGACCAACTACATATGCAGAATCACTCACATTACATGGCCAGATATACGGGGTAGTAACTACATCAAAGTGGAGAGATCCACTTGTTGAGCGGACTTATAATTAGTGTGGACAGTAGTGGTCAATGAAGGACTAGTAATCATCCTAATATACTCAGAAATTAGAGTGGTGGTACAAGAGGAACGATAGGGTTTTATTTTTTTTTTGCTCTTAGATATTTATATACTTATTATGTTTTTGCTTTTAAATTAAGAGAGTTCATTTGCAAAGTTCTCACAGTAGTTTCAGGCACACCATGTTCCAACTCTAATTCCACCACCAGTGTCAACTTCCCTTTATCAATGTTCTCAGCTTCCCTCCCATCTACCAGCTTGCCTTCGCTGCAGTCACTCCTGGCCTTGGTGGCTCTTTCACAGAAGATCAGTGGTTCTCATTTCAGCATCCTACCTTCTCAGAATAAATTGTAGGGTAGAGTTTCCAGGATACCCTCTTTTGAGGGTATTGAGAGGAATTTGGGGGAATATTTTCCTGGCAGAAACCCTTGACTATTTTTAATGGAACTCCTAAGTGCTTGCCTATATCTTTGTTGTATGAGCACTCAAACAGAAATAGCAAAGCACCCTAGAATCTGTGTCACATACCTGCCTGAATTACTGGGGTTTTTAAGGTGATCAGTACCACTTCTGAGTTATAAAAGCACCACCAGAGAGAGCTCCAGCATTGCACTGCAGGGTTGTTTTATCCTAGATACTTCTAAACCCACATTGAACTAACAGGACTGTCCTTGTTCTATCCCTCATGAGATATTCTTTTGCCCCATACCCCTATACATCGAGTGTGTTCATGGAGGGCTCAACCAAGCTACCAAGGCATGCCAATTAAAGCCCACACTGAAATGTTATAAAAAGAACAGTTTGTTGTAATCACGGATACTGTATATAACATAGCAATTTGGTCTTGAAAGCTAATTACAAAAATTGTTTGAAATAATCAGGACAATATTCAGTGACTCGGGGATGAGAACAGCTGTATAAATAATCAACACACAGTAATGACAAGGGTGGAAAAATAGGTTAGTTAAAAGTTCAAAGAATCGACCAGTATGCAGAGCTTCAAGCGGCTGGGGAGACTGGAGCCCGGCTCGCGCCGAGCCCAGCTGACGATGGGATCCCAAGGAGGGCAGATGGGTTTTGGGTGTTGGCCCATCGCCTCTGAGGGGTCCCGGAAGCAGCCAGATGAAACTCGCCCATCACACTAGCCACCATCTTCGCTGTCGGACGCTGAGAAACTGACCCACGAACAGATCAACTGAGCAAGACCAGTTCGAGCCCAGGTAGGCGGCTCCCAGAAGCGGGAATCACTGGGAATTCGCCAGATGGAGTCAGGGTTAAGCCACTCCCCCTCCTCCATTTTGCCGAGCCTGGTGGACCCGCCCAGGAACTGCCCGGGAACCAGTATGCAGAGCCTCAAGCGGCTGGGGAGACTGGAGCCCGGCTCGCGCCGAGCCCAGCTGACGATGGGATCCCAAGGAGGGCAGATGGGTTTTGGGTGTTGGCCCATCGCCTCTGAGGGGTCCCGGAAGCAGCCAGATGAAACTCGCCCATCACACTAGCCACCATCTTCGCTGTCCGGACGCTGAGAAACTGACCCACGAACAGATCAACTGAGCAAGACCAGTTCGAGCCCAGATGCTGCGCAAGCGGCCGCCGCGGTCCACTAAAATAGTGAAACAGTAATGTCATTTAATGCACTGTATTCCACGAAGAGCAGGAAAGTTTGGCGGGAGGGAGAGATAAAGAGGAGAGAAATGACATACAGAACCTGCCAAGTAGTTGAGGTGTGGGAGGGGGGGAGGGAGGTGGGGACATTGGTGATGGGAGATGGGTTTGGGTGGAGGGATGGGTGTTGGAACACTGTGGATCCAAAACTCTACATGAGCATCTTTCAATTGTATGTCTAAAATGGTGTAATGATATTTGGGGGGGAAAATAATAAAAATTAAAAAAAAAAAATAAAAGTTCAAAGAATCAAGAATAAAAAAAGAAAAGAACTCCCTTAGCTCTTTTTAGTCCCTGAAGTAAACTCCAAGGACATAATGTTTGAGGCATGTCAAAAGGCACTTTTGACATGACAATGGTTTCTATTATAATTATAAAGCTATACATATCTGTTTAATTAATTGTGTCTAAATGTTCAGAGTCACTTCTGTCCTCAAGGATACTCTTACAGAGTGTTGGTTCATGCCAGTTTTCTCTGGAGATAGATTATAAAGTAGGTAGCAACAAAACAGATGGCATTTTTTTTCAAATCCTGCACTCTCACTCAATGGAATAAATTGGCGTCCAGAATGTACGATTTGGAAGTTTCTTCTGTGGTTTTACATGGTCGTTTGTAAATTTGGCTATTCCACAGGCAATGGACTTTCTGTTCCAGGCAGACCCGTCCCAGACATAATTTAGTCACTTTATCTTACCCAGCGAGTCATTGTCCCCCAAAGGAATAATCACAATTTCACAAGTTAGTGGAGCCTTGACAGTCCAGAACTGCCTTCAAGGATCCGAGGCCACAACAGCGGGGACCACTTCAGCAGCACGGATTTTCGAGCTTCTGATTGCTACTCTTGGGTTGCAAATATGTGGCAAGACTCTCCTGATTTATAAGCTTTTTGGACCAACGATAATGCTAAAAAAGTAAATGTTCCTATTGTTCTAGGAAATTAATTTTTCCAAAAGAGAAATTTATGTGGGCAATAGAATAAAGAGACTATTTGCTGAGTTAAGAGAGCCCCCATAGAGTTATAAATACATACACACAGTGCATAGATAATGTCTTCTGAGCTCCACTTCTTTAAACCTCACGATGGTCTCTCTGCACTCAATAAATCTCTACCAAGTCTAATTAAACTGGGGTTCAGGATCTCTAGTATTTTATCTTCTACCGATCTTTTAACGGTCACTTCATTATTCACTGGAGTGGGTGGAATACGGATAAACATAGACGAGAATAATGTGCTATTTATTATCTTCTTTCTGGTAGAATATTTTTACACAGTTAGCAGTTTTGTTTTTTTCTTTAATCCCCAACTTAGAGTTCTTTTCAGGATCTAGTGAAATGTTAAACACACAGGCTATCACGACTATTTGTTGATGGACTAGAAATTAAAGAAAATGTTTTTAATCACTTAAATATATGTTGTACATGAAATATAGGATTTGGAGCGGCAATATCCTAAAAAACTTTGGATTTATCCAAAATAGACTCATATAATATAAAAAATAAGTATTTACTTTTAGACATATTATTTATTTTAATTCATGAATCATGATTTATAAATTTGCTGGAAAGTGCTTCAGGAGTTCAGTGGTTCAACTCCAATCCCAGTATCAGTGTCTGCATCTCTCCACGAATTGGGCTGAAAAGATTATACAGGCAGCAATGATTAACTTGCATGAAATGACCCTGCATTGTTCCCAGTACCACAGATAGCCTCCCAAGAACCACCAGGAGTGTCTCTGAGCAATGAGCAAGGAACAAGTTTTGGCCCACAAACCAAAAATAAATAGACTTTGCAAATCTTTATTAATTCAACACTGAGAATCTATGCAACATGTCTTGTTTGCCTAACTCTTCCTACATTGTGTTTTTTTTTTTTGTTTTTTGGAAGGAGACTCCCTAGAGGTTGGAGTTTCAAGTAATGTATTCTAGGCCTTCGAGCTCCTTCCCACACACCTGATTTTTTTTCAATTGTAAATAATATCAAGTAATGTTGATTATTTCATATAATTGTATGTCCAGATAAAATAATCACATCTTATTAGAATAATTTGTATTAGCATTTCTCCTCCCATTGGTAAAGTATCATTTCCAAGGGTCAGTAGTTATTTGGTGCCCATTTCAAAGGAGTATATCTACATAATAGACGTGCTATGAAATAAATATATGATTAAATGTGAATACATTCTTTAAACATGAATTTCCTTTATTTTCAGAAGTGATTTTCCTTTTTGGAATCTGTGACAAACTTCATATTTGAAGGAAATGCATATATTAACCCATTGTGAATAGTATAAGTGCTACCACCAATGTGAAACTATTGAGTGCAATGAAAATTTTATTATGGGAAACAGTAAAGCAGCTGTAAGGCCCTGGGAAATGTTTCCCTAAAGAAATGAGTTGTTAGCGGAGACTTAAAGAGTAGGGAAGAGTTCTCCAGGTAAAATATGGGAAGGAGATCAAAGCCAGGACTGTATTACAGGGATCAGAAAATTTGAAGAACTCAGTATCAACATTAACCTTTTTAATGATTCTATTGTGTTGCAGTACACTGTTGCACAGAGCCTCTGCTTAATGCATGGAGTTACCTCCTGAAAGCCACTTTGTAGATAAGGGGCAGAAAACAGTTTGATATGTGGCAGTATATTTTACTATGCATTCAATGCTAGCTGATATAAATACCTTCTCTCATGCTACCACAATCATTATGGGACTAGATAGATCTTACCAGTGTATTTACCTGGTCAGGTTGGATCTTTAAGTAATTAGATGAGAGAGAAATGCTGCTTGCCTCCAAGAAAGCAAGCATGGTTCTCTTATAAGTCTAAAGGCTAATATACCAAACAACTATGAAGTAAAGACGAGAATCTTGTGAAGGCTTGGAGAAATATATACCTGACTGTGGAATATCCATTGGTACAGATGCATGTCTTTGTATTCTGAGATACAGTTCATCTCAGATGTCCCTTCCCCATCTACCAAGGACCTGTAGCCTTGGCTGGGCAACATTAACATTTCAATGTAACTAGGTGAGGTCCTGGGAGAAGTTACCTAAGGGAACTGACCCTAACTACTTTCTGTTGGTGTGGGCGGTGTGAACTGAAAAGTTATAAAAATGTAACCTGCTTCTTTCCATGCTTTTTGGCTTTTTGCCTTTTTGCCTTCTCCCTCTGCTCTCCTTCTCTCCCTTTTCTTCCCTGTTGGGCTTTAGCATGTGGTAGTGGCCATCTTGGCCTAGGACTCTAAACCTACACTGGCCAGGGCCCAGATAGGAACCTAAAGTCTGGGTTTTCCTATTGTTGGATTGTATGCCAGAACAAGTGTGAGTAAAGCCTTTTGAAACTTTGCTGGATTCTCCCATCTTTCTCTATCTGCTGATCCCCTGGGGTAGAAGGGGATCCTCAATACCCTGCTCCTGGATTTTTTTGGGGCACCCAGTATACCCCGACAGTAGTGCTTGAATTGAGAATATTTCCATAAATTTTGGTCCTTTAGAAAACTAATTGACACTCAGCACTTCAATGATCATATTCAGACTGATGATTAGCAAATATGCAATCTCAATTTTGATGCATTGTAGGAGATACAAAATATGTAAATGGACCTAGTAGAGTTACAACAAATCTTGTAGGGAAACCAAACCAGACAGCAGATAAAAAGTGTAGACAGATAGCTCATGAAATGTTTCTTTTATTAAGGTGATTTAAGTAGTCAACTGCACAAACTGATGTGCAAAATGATTTAGATAGACACACTTCTGACATTTGTACTGGGTCTTCTAAAAGGAACAGAATGGCACAAAAATAATCATGATAGTAAAAAACAGTACTGAGATGAAATATTAGACACTAAAATACTTAGTGTTGCATTTGCATTATAAACTTTCTATTTGGTTCTGTTTAGCAAATTTCTTAATTATTCAGACACTTGGTTTCATTGTTTCTGATTAAAAATACTATCTATGATTCAGGTTTTGTGAAAACTATAGGGATAACCGCTACATAAATTTTCAATCTATTAGTATTAGTGAGGACTATTTTATGAGCTAACCAACTTTTTAAATTTTTTTTATTATACCACCATGAGATATACAATTACAAAGATGTTCATAATTGGGTCTCAGTCATGCATTGTTCCAGCACCCATCCCTTCACCAGGCCCCATTCCCACCACCAATGTCCCCACATTCCCTCCCTCTCAGCTCTATAGCAGGAATTTTTTCTTTTCCTTCCTTTCTCTCTCTGTCTCTCTCTGTCTCTCTCTCTCTGTTTTTCTCTCTCTTTCATTTTTTAAAAAATTATCATACCATGTGAGATATAGAATTACAAGGATGTTCATAATTGGGTCTCTACAATACAGTGTTCCAGAACCCATCCCTCCACCAGTGCCAATTCCTATCACCCAATTCCCAAACACGCCCACCCAAACCCCTGCCTGCCCCTATTGCAGGCGCATTTTACTTCTCTATCTCTTTGTCTTTGTCTATGACCCTGTATTTCTCTCTCTCTCTCTCTCTCTCTCTCTCTCTCTCTCTCTCTCTCTTCTATTACACTTTGTGGCTTGTCCTATGGATACTATCAATGTATGATGTCTCTATCTGAATATTTAATAGTGAGTTCTAGTGTGATATCATAATTCCTCATTCCCCATAACCTCTCCAGTTTGTTGCAAATAGAATGACCATTGAAGTGTAAACATGAGAAATACCCTGAAAGGACCTGGTGCTAAAATATGTTGAATCTAAGATTAACGTGTGGTCATGGATCTGGAGTGGCTATCTTCTGGTGGCTAGCTGTGGTGGCTGGAGCTCAGGGTCACACCCACTATCCTGGAGTCTGGGGAATGCGTGGAGGTTCCCAATCCTGCTCCAAGTCCAGCAGGCGTGGCTGCCTGCATGCTGAGCAAGCCCTAGGAGCTATGTAGGACACGGCCAGATGCTGGCTGAGCCTTTTGCTTTTCCCCCAGGAACTCCATAGGGCCGCTCACCATAAGGCCACACTGTGCAAGCTAACCATCTTCTGACTCTCATCCCTTTTAATAGAAAGTTCCTTTTGGGAACATAGCAAAAGAAGAAAAGTACATCAAATGGATGTTTCTGCTCTTTTAAAAATAACT